>JAAXCT010000987.1:0-266435 GCA_012490785.1 Eragrostis nindensis | reverse complement strand
GTTTGCATGGTATCCAACATCAGATTTCCTGTGACTATAATAGATCCAGTCCTCATGCTCCCCATCAATTTTTTGCATGGGCATAAACCAGGCCACCGACATAGCTGAAAGACTGCAGCGAACCATAACTGAAGGATTTCCTGACAGTTGAATCCAGTGTTTCATCTTTGTGTACTCGTTCATCCAGATCATCATCAAGAGAATCAGTATCACATTGATATTCAGCACCATCACTGTGAACGCAGCACTTATCTTCATTGCCTTCACCATCTTGGCAATTCTTCTTGGACCTTCGTATCGACACTAAATCAGTGAGATTTTTCACCTTTCTCAGCCCTGCTTTGATTACTGAAACCTCATCTTTTCCTTCAGGAAAAGAATCACCAGATGATGGGGTTAACGGCGAGGTTGAAGCGGCCCGCTGTGATGCATCAGATGTCTCTTGAAGAGCTCTTAGTTCCACCATGCTCAGAGTGAGCTGCACATAATAAAAATTTTGCCGCGCATCAGAAAGCAATTCAAAGGGGAATTTTAGACTAGAGCATGCTCACATCGAATACTCACATGAAGCGATGGGGCAGATCGAGATGCACCTTCAGGCACACACAATGGGAGGATTATCTCAATCTCCTCTGCAGCTGTTGATGCATAATCTGCTAGGTTAAGCGAAGCAGATCAGAATTGATGGTTTATTTTGGGCCTTTGTTGTCATCCTGTGGTGAGGGCAAAAGGAAGGGAGGGAGGTCAGAATCAGCAGAAATCACTCAAGAAATCTAGCATGCAGATACCATTAAATAAAAAGTATGGCAACAGGCAACTTGACATGGAATGCTATGTCGAAAAGCAAGCATATGAAACTGAATGTTTCTGATAGCCTTTAGCCCTTCACAAAGAAGTTATCTTGTCTATGTTTGTCGTTACAGATCATCATAATACTCCACTCACACGGCACGATGTCAATATCAAGAAGCTCCATATTAAAGTAATATAGTTACACATGTTCCTTATTAATGATCGATTAATTCACATCCAGAAATCACTTAAACATTCATTCTTCCTACACTAAATTGGAACGTATCCTTATGCACAAGGTTAGAAGGTATCAATCACTGCTACCAGAATGGAAATAAATAAATAATATAAATCGACTACACAAAGTCACAATATCGATTGTGAAGAGGCCAACGGGGAAGTAGGATGTCAATTGATATGCACAATAACCCTCATCAGATATTGTGCTGAGTGCTGACTTCTGGGGTATCAAATTGGACCCAAATCCCTAGAATTCGGCTCAGATATAAAGCTAAAAATGAAGAACATTAACGAAGCACACCTCCCCAAAACAGACTACCACAGTTATCTTCTTAAACAGTCAAACAAGAAGTGAAAAAGGACTGGTATAATCTAGTAACATAGTTCTCCACATTCTTAGGAAAATGAAGAAGGAAGGAGACGACGGACAAGGAGGGGAGGAGGAGGCGCTCACCCTGAACAGGCAGAAGGCGAGCTCCCACGGCTGGAACGCTGCCCCCTCGCTGCGACGCGGCCGCGAGGGTAACGACGCTCTCAAACTCCTCCTCCTCCCACGCCGCGGTGTCCGCCGCCTCCGCCTCCCGCGTGCGGTTGCGCCTGACCGCGGCGCCGCGCCGCAGCGAGCCGAGCGTCGACGCCCTGGGCCCCTTCCACCTCACCTCCGCCGCGACCCTCGCGGCCGCCTCCGCCCCGTCGGGGGAGACGGGCTCCGCCGCGGCGGCGGCAGCCCTCCGCCCGCCGCACGACCAGCCGCACGCGGAACTTGCGCGCCGCCGGCGGCCGCGGGCCACCGCATCATCCTCGCCACCATCGGCGGCGGCGGCACAGGTACCGCGCTAGGGTTGCCAAGAACCTCGCAAGCAAAGATGAGCCAAAATCCCGAGCTCGATCGAAGAACCGGTCGGACGCTGACCAGAGTCCTCCTCGGACCCGGTCCCAGAACCGAATCGCTCAGCAGAAGAACGAGGACACGGCAGCGAGAGGAGCCAAGGGCTCACTACGACGGGCGAGCTGAGCTGCGAGCTGGGGATTCGGAGAGGGAGGAGGCGGGCCGGGGGAGAGCGGAAGCACGGGAGGAGAGAGAAGCAGAGCTCCGGAAATAAATAGCGGAGACGAACGTTAGGTGATGCTGTGTCTGCTCTGTTTTCCTTCGTCGTCTCCGTTTGTGTTTTCCCTCCCCCGTTTTTTTTGTCGCGGGATTTCGAGGTGGGTCCCACTGCCGGCTTTCCGGTGCTGTGATTTCAGTCTTTTCTTCCTTAAATTTTTTTTCTCGAATTCCTTTTGCACAGTAATACTACCGTTTTTAAAATCTCTCTTACTTTTTTTTTTGGACTGCCTTATTATTGTTTATTTATGATGATGTTGGTGGTGTGAATCGTGACGGCCATCGAGGGAGGGTGTGTTTGTTGTGGTGCAGGCGTCGCTTTAGCGTCGGGAAACGAGAAGTGCGTGTGCCGCGTTGCCTGCGCCCGTGCGCGTCTGCTGTCTACGCCGCGGCGCGTCGCTTTTTTCCGCGTCGTTTGACGAGAAAACGGCGTCGGCATGGCACGGTACGGCACCCCATTGCATGCTCTTCCTCGTTTCGCTGCCAAATATGGTGGGGTTCGCCTTCGTGCTCCGTGGTCGCCGGGTCCCGGTCGTCGGTGTAGACTGCAAATTTTTACGACCTACAGGACGCGGCAACAAAATTTGGTGTAAATAAATTATAAAACGACCTGCACCTAAACTTGAACGTTTTTTTTTGCGAGAGAACCTAAACTTGAACGTTCAGCTCAACTAGTTGTATGCCCGTGCGCTGCCACGGACAAACAAAATTCGACCAAAATAATGAAATGATTTACAATATCTACTATTTAATTATACGTGGACCTCATTTTTAGAACATGCATCAACTAAAATCTCGTCAAACTATTTTAATGCAATTTACACGAAGCTCACATCTTAAAAAGAAAAAGAAAAAAGTTCCAATTGCAACCTAAGACATCAGATCACAAATTCTGAAACACTTCCATTGGCAATAAATGAGAAATAGGACAACAAAGACAAACAAAATATTTTCACATTAGATATGCATGGAAAGTATGAGAGATCTAACAAGGTAACAAGGAATGAAAAAAAAATCATATTACAAGACACCTATCAAAAGTGCAAGCCACGTAAAAGAAGAGAGAGAAATGAATGGCGATCAATTCTTCAAGGTGGACTTCAGATGACCATACCTATGATTTTTTTTTTGGAACACTATACTATCAATTAGTTTTAATCCAAATTCCAAAGTGCATACCACATAAAAGAGATAATTGAATATTGATATTAATCTTCAGGTAGACTTGACCTACCAAAGACTTAGTTGTAATAAACAATGTCGCTTGAGATAAAACTGATGGATTTTAAGCATTTGTCCATCTTCACAGGTCACAACTAATGACAATGAAAATTTACAACATAGGTTTGTGCTCCATTGAAACAAAAGATTGCTACTTCTACCTAACAATAAAGTTCCTTCAGCGTGGAAGAGTTCCACTAACCTGAAGAAAAAACATCAGTTGGAAGAAATAGTGCAACAAAGTTTGGTAGCAATAAAAAATCCTTTTGCTCATGCAACATTCATCAGTCGCTTTGCAATGTACTAAAATGTGCAGCTATTATTCTATATTCTTTCACAGCAAAAAAGAAAATCGTTAGAGCTTATGACATATATTGTGCAGCTTATTCTATATTCTATTAGGTATAAGATAAATTTTGAAGCACTAAGCATGCATAATGCTTTTTGAAACCCATCTACTTATGACAATTTGACTCACCCTAGATAAAATCGATTACTCACATTTTGGTTACAAATTGACTTCAATAGTATCTCCCATGTAAAAGTGCTCCAAAATCTATTCTTGCTAGCACTTTTTACAATGATTATGCTATGTCATACTAATCATGATCCTAACTTCTCATGAGAGCAGCAAGCACAACATTCTACGATCAAACTAATTTTGATAGTGCTAGTAACCATACATGAACCTACACCCACTGTTCGATTTTTTAGTTTAATCCAACACTTCTAGTAGCCATTTCGTCTGAGCGATTCTTTGAAGGCGTGAAGGAATGATTAATGAATCCTGTTGATAACCAGACGGCGCGACCAGCGACCCTGGCTGATTAAAATTAATGTCAGAAAATTTGATCACCTAGAGCGTGTGGGGATTGAGGAGGGAGCCATCAGCAGAACGCCATACGGCTATGTGTCGATACCCTCAACAACTTGGTCACCGGATCGCTTCTCCCTGTCGTCGTCCATCCACTGAGTTGGGCCCACCAGACGGACCTGCCCCCTTCCTCGTATGCGCAGGTTGCGCGCGGAAGAGCGCCATGGCCGCACAGAACAAGGCGGCACGAGCGACGAGTGGGGCTAGAAGCCGGCGCAACGGCGGCGAAGGATGCATGACACGGTGATGACTGCGAGAATAAAGCGGCGATGCCCACACCGCCATCGAAATCTCCAGGCCGTGCGCCGTCGGTGCAAGGTCTGCGTGAAGACATGGCGGCGCCGAAAGGGCGGGGAAGGCTGGGGGAGACAGCGGCGTGGAAGGCTGGGGGACGCACGGTGGATGGCGGAGAGCGGAGGGCATCTGGAGAGGAGGCGACCGGTAGGGAAGAAGAATCGAGAGTTTTCCCTTTATTTTTTTTTTCTGGTGAGGCGGACGGGCAGAGGCCATTCTGAAGCGGCTGCTGCCCACCTGTCGGCGCATACGGCTGGAGGCGAGCGGGCATGGCGACGGACGACCACAACCACCACCAACTCTCTTTTATGTATGGTAAAGATACTGAACAGGATTGGATTTCTTCTTTAACTTTTGCGAGTTTCCATAAATAACTATACTCCTAACTAATAAAACAAAAGGATTTTTATGGGGAACAAAATGAGGCAGCGTGCTTTGTGGGTGTGTGGACTTTTCTTTTGTGCGTGGGTGTAGACTGCAAAGGCGATCATCTTTTTTCTCAGCAATCAGTTAAATGGATTAATGCCACAAGCACAAAGATGGACGAATTCATCTCCAGCTGGAACGAGGATGACAGCTTCCATTCTGTAGTTATTCTTTCGGAACAGATGCCTCGATCGGAATTTATCCGCACGATTCCGTCCAAGCGCAACATGGACATTCCACTTGTCTCGGTCACGGCGACACTAGGAGGGTACCAAGAAGATCCCCTCGGAATTTCTTAAACAAGGGCATCATGTTGCCATCACAATTCACAATTATATTTTACACTCTCCTTAAAAAGCAGATATATATACATATATTTGCGGCTCCGAATTGTCAGGACAGGTCATTCGAAAAAAAAAAGAATTGTCAGGACAAGAAGGACAGGGGAAACGAAGAAGCATGACACCTTGTCACATGGAAGATGACAAAATGGAAGGTTTATTAGTTGGCCACTTGGATGCATGAACATGACATGATTGGTTCGATCCATGTTCTTATTAGCCAGCCAGTCATCGATCACGGGTTCCAAGGAGTGACCGATCGCACATAAGCCAACAAAAGAATCCAGATGACTGCAGTATATAAGCTGGTTCACTGTGTGTATGTGTGTGTTTTAATAATGGTGCTCGTCTCTCAACGGCAGCTATTCTGTGGAGAGATATTGACATGTTTTAACCTAGCAAGCTGGTCATCGGGTTGATCGATGCACACGATGTCTGCTTATCTTATAACCTTGCATAGGAAATAGGACACGATGCAAAACAGCCAGCTCATGCTTTACGATGGTAACAAGGAAATAGTCGGAGTGTTCGGTTGGTGGATACAGTTGCAGTTGCAGTTTCAATAGTGAGAGAGAACACTGTAGCGGAGGATTCGCGCACTGTAGCAATACGTTTACTGTAGCAGCAGCAACAGCACCCGCCGGCTGGAATTCCAGCAGCCGAACGGGCTGATTAGAACAATGGCTTTTGTTTGTGTTTTGCTGGATCCATCGATGTGATCTTATTACCTGCAGTCGTCACATGTTCCTTTCATCCTTGTTTGCTCGGGAATCAAGGGCTATTATATACTAGCTAGCCTTTGATTCACGAGCATGAAAAAAACAAATACCATTTTATTCACTTCGTGCTCTATTTCACATTAAAAATCAAATTCCCAACTAAAGTATTTCTATTTTATATCCAGATACCTGTCTTTTTAGTTATTTATATGAATTTTAGTTATTTATTATTTATGCGATCCTTTTTTAAGGTGTGTTTCCCTAACAATTGAAAGAAATAATATTTTCTTTTACATGGGTTTTATTTCGAATTCACATGGTTTATTAATTTTAATTTGAATTTATTTTTTCTTATTAATGGCATTGATGGGTAATATAGAAATAAGAATAATGGATATTTTTTGTTATTTTTTACTATTTTTGACTCACATGGCATGGTGGGTAATTTAGAAATAAGAATTATTTAACTATTTTTGACTCACAATGGCATGGTGGGTAATTTAGAAATAAGAATTATTTATAATTCCAAATTTAACTATTTTTTGGCTCACAATGACATGGTGAGTAACTTAGAAATAGAAATTAGGGGTATTTTAGCGATTGTTTCTATTTTCAAAATTATTTATTTTTTGACTCATAATGGTATGGTGGGTAATTTAAAAACATAATGGTATTTTAGCGATTTTTTATAATTCCAAATTATATATTTTTTACTCATAATGGCATGGGGGTAATTTAGATCACGTTAGATCTTAAAGCTGTTGTCTATCTTACTTTAACTGGTACGATCAGATTTTTTTTTTGAGAATTTCTAGCATTTTTTTCGATTAATGTAGATGCCTGACTCAAAAGAAACCTCCAATTAGTAAATATAAGATATTGTATCTTCAATGTACTCTGTTGCTGCTTTTACGAAAAATAAACTATCAAAAAATAGAATTTCTATGTTCAACTAGTTATTCAAACATGTATATTATCGTGGCAGTGGGACCATGTAAAAGAGCATAAGCATATCTCGTCTCAAGACCTGTAGTCCTGGTTAACAACAGGGCGTTTTGAAAGCAGAAGAATGCTGCAGGTCAATCAGACCATGTGCCTCACGCTTCCTCTGTCGTTCCTGTTCATCTAATGAACAGGAAACTCTGAAGAGTCAACTCACGGCACTGCGTCTGCGTTTATAGATGAGTATGCGCAATGAACTTCCATTCCTACGCGGTTTTATACTCTCTCTGTTTTAAATTATTAAATTGTTGACGCAGTTGACTTTTTAAGTTATGTTTGACCTCTCGTCTTATTTAAAATATTTTAAAATTATCGTATATATTATTATGAATTATTTATTACTAGAGAAAATTATAGCATAACTTATAATTTTGTATATTTGAGCTAATATTTTGAATAAGACGAACGGTCAGACGTAACTAAAAAATCAATAGCGTCAACAATTTAAGAACGGAAGGAGTACATTAGCTCTGCTGCTTGGTTGGCTAGAAACTACTCTCTTTGAAATTGATTTTGAGCTAACTAACGTCGTATATAGAGAAACGGGAGGGTACATGGAGTTCTCATACATGTATGTGAATCCCTATGAACACATATCCATCCCTATCTTGGGAGACCGGACCGAGAGAGATTAACAAAGTCATCACATGCACTTTGCTATTGACTTGTAGAATCATAGTTACGAGACGATGCGAATGCACTAAAAATGATTTGCCTATCTCCCCCAATTTATGCTTCAAAAAAGAATTTTGAAGGAAGCTATCAGTGGGTCCAATGCTTCCCACCGGCATATCCTTTGTCAGGCCTCACTCCTACATGATTTCTTACAAATAGTGAAAGAGTGATTGGATTGTTGGCCACCTGCTAAAAACTATCAGTAAAGATTAAATTCTTAGTGAGTATACCTTTTATTCATAAATATAAGGATTTCTTCTTCGCAAAAAAAAAAGAATTTCTGGGTTTGAACAAAAGTCAATATTTTCTGCTATGGAAAATTAAAAAAATGACTTTAGAATATCTGTGAAGAGATAATAGTCTTTGAAGCTCAGTCCGCTCTTTTGCATACCCCTTATCTGCACGTGCAATGCTAAAGCTCCATGCATCGTAGATGTGGTGGCATGTGTTGTCGTGCTCATGCATCTGTAGCAAGATTACGCGCACAGTGCAAGATAACGAAGGGACGAAGCCAGCCATCGGGATCGCCGGAGTCAGCAAAGTTGATGAGCAAATATGATGAGCGGTGATTGTCTACTTTTTTTTTTTGCCAAAAGTCGTCGGTCTCATGTGTCACATTGGAAAGTATGATATCCTCAGCGTCGAGGGATCATGTTAGCCGGTACAATCACGAAATGGCTTTCGAGCTTGGCCAGAAAGTGAGAAAACCAATTTTCGTCACGATTTCAAAAAGGCAAGAATTGCAAGTAGATACGAACAGCGCTGGATTATTCATTGGTGACATTATATATATGCCCTCGTCTCTGCCGAGGATTCCCACTCGTGATGCCTTTACGCAACACAAGCACGCACCGCACAAATAATTAGTGCGACGGTGTGGGCTATGATCGAGCACGGACAAGACACAATAGTGTCCACTAAGCTGTCCCGGGTCCTGGCTGCTGCTGTGACCACGCATTTTCTACTACTAGCCAGGTTTGGTCCTTGTTAGGTTCTGTCAAGTCTTTCTAGACAAACGTCGTCATCGTCATCAGGCACATAAACCTGGCATCCATGGTCTTTTATTGATGTCCAAGAACGCACGCACGTCCTCACCAAAAGGGCCGGTCCGATAATTAGTACTCTCCGTTTTTTATTATATGACACCGTTGACTTTTTTCGTTACTTTGACCATTCGTCTTATCTATAAATATTTAGATAAATAGCTAAGTGTATAAGTTAATCTTAAAGTGCTTTTGATGATGGATCCTAATGATATTCATTTCACATTTAAAAAGTAATTATTTAAATCTATATTGTTAGTCAAAGTTCAACTAAAAAGTCAACGGCGTCATATAATTAAAAACAGAGCGAGTATTCAATATGCTAAGTTTTCTTCCAATTGAAAGTTGAACCTAGCATTGGTTTTACTCCTGTTCTTTTTAGTTTTATAGTGTATAATATACACACATCATGTATATCTGAGAAGAAAGTCAAAGAAGTGGATCGGGAGGAAGGACAACATAACGCAGGGCGGCAGGGATCCACGCATAAGAGAGGCGGATGCATGCATCCGCATTGGCAACCTGGCCTTGCCGCGCCAACACAAAGCAGAGCAGGAGGTGAGGTCCACGCATGGGAGAGGAGACGATCACGCGCCAAACCCAATCAAATGACTCGAATCCAACCAAATCCACCTCCACTTGGCGCATGGCAGCGTCAAGTCGCTGATCCGAGGAAAAGACAACGCAGCAAGTCAGAAGAGATGATGATCTTCTTTATCTTCAGGGACGGGTCTTGCTGCTGCAATACTCCATCTGATGATATCATAAAGCAAGGGAATTGCGGCGACATCACTGGCAATGGATTAGATAGCTGAGAGCTATGTATTTCTTAATCCAACTGGAAAATTAATTATTCGCTCCTGGTGTGCGTGGCTGCCATAAAGAAGTGGTTACTGGATAGGGATGTTGCAGTTCAACGACACTTAGCATACCGAAAGCTCTAAGCTTGACCAAACAATTCGTGCCCTTTTTTTTTCGCGGTGGAATTGGTGCCCTTTTATTAAAAAGAATAATAATTCATGCCAAACACATGTGTAGTAGTCTTTTTATGTCATTAAATCTAGTTTTTATGATGATGTTTTAGGTTCAATCGGCTCCCAGAATATCCTTTCACAAATTCCGCAAGTAGCAGATGTCATAAGGAAAAATACCAAGAGAAATATGCTTCTTCACTCGTTGTCCGGGGCCCAGAAGAAAAGAGACGAGAAAGCTTGGATCCCTGTTCACTGGTGGGTACTCCAGCTAGCAAAGAATACAGCACCAGATCCAAAAGAGAGGTGCCAAGGAATGGTGTCGATAGATATCATCAGCTCCTATATTTGCCGTTATCACATCCAGCCTCGTCATGATTCAAGCCGCCCATCATCCTCGGCTGAAATTCGAGATTTGTGCTGGGATAACTTGTGGATGGCAAAAAGCCTTGCAGCAACGACCTAGTAGTAGTGGTTAGCGTGAAAAGGTAGCAAATGACAAGACTTTAGTGAGTGGTGATTATTAGCAGTGACATGGCCAAGATTATGCTTTAAGACAGCGCCACCCATGTCCCATAGCAATGTGAGCCACCTGTGCATTGAATAGTACTGCAGCACCTTTTGCGCTATCAGTATCGTTTTGAGTTCATCCATTATAAGGGCATAGTAAACTTTCGATCGGATCACATAACTCAATATGTCTTAAATAAGAGAAAACAATACTTGAATGGATATATATACTATATGTTACCCATGTGATCACATAATTTAACACGTCAAAGTAAACTAGCTTAAGGATGTATGTTGCAATTGTTAGCAACAATTGTGCCTTCACTTTTTGTGCTACCAGTATGATTTTGAGTTCATTCGTAAGTGCGAAATAGCGCCTTAGGATCACAAAAAACATCTTAATAAATAAGAGAAAACAATACTTTTTTTGCGGACTGCGAGAAACAATACTTAAACGGATATAGTGTATGTTACATCTTCTTTTGGCGAGGATATGTATGTTACATATGTGATAACATAATTTAACACGTCAGGGAAAAAGAGAACTAGCGCGCTTAAGGATGTCTTTTGCAATTATTAGCAAACAATTGTCCGAAAACAATGTATGCTAGAGCCACTAGCTAGTCACAAAAAAAGTGCCTTATTAACCACTTAGTCGCATTAGGAAGCTCAAGCAGCCGTTGGATCTCAATGGCAACCATATTTCTCCATCTTTGCTGATTGTTGGCTTCTCAGTCCAACATGGTTTACAAAACCGTTGGAGACCGCTTGGTTTTCGTGCAAACTCCACCCAAATATATATATATATGCATTGAGTTCTCAAGTAGGGAGTTCAAAAACTAACTGGGTTTCGTGAATATATTACTTGAACCAACGAAACATTTAAATATAGTGAACTCAAGGTAAAGCAAAAAAGGAATATAGCTAACAAAAATGTTTCCCGTCGCTCTAGCATAAAAACAATAATAATCGTATGGCCAGGGAAAAAGAGTATAGTCAACTTGTTTAGGTCATTTTTGTACAGTATCAATTTTATCAGATTAGGACAAGCACAAGAGCCCGGTGCCACAAGCGAAAAAGGTGCCTCATGCTACAGGATTAACACGTCATGTAATGCAATGCAGAACCCAGAATCTGTTGGTTTCATCTTGTCGGTTGCTTTAATTTCCATGGAAGATTAAACATTATTTGGTGCTTAGTAAAATGAAAAGGCCATCCTTTTTCAGATCTAGAGTAAGAATAAAAGCATCCACGTGAGATGTGTTTAAATTTAATTAATTTGTCCTCAAGTTAAGCCATAATTAACCAGGATAATGTAATTAACAAGGGCCATGAGACGCACCCTTCCGGACTTTTTCAATTGTTGAGGCTTATTGGAATTGGGGTTTCAATAGGAAATTCCAAGATATTGTATTATTTCCTATGAAAAACATATGACACACACACACAATTTCTTTACAGTTATAATAGTTCATTTTGAGAATATTCAATAGAAACCATAGATTCAGTAGAATTTAGAAAACCTTCTCAAGAAACATGTCTAGAAGTTTTGAAAAATCGTAAAAAAAACATAAAAATGTAGATGAGGTGGTAGAAAACATGTGTACAAAATTTTAATTAAAAATCTCATTACGTTTCAAAATATACAAAAATAGTACTATCATGGAAAAATAATGAGGAAAAAGGACAAAACAGTGGCTATCCAATATTTTTGTCACTTTGCTACATGATTTCTTATTTTTTATCTTACAAATAAATTGATTGCACTTGGAATTTTTATATGCATTTTCTCACCACCTCGTCTATATCTTTGATTTGTATATTCAGGACTAGTAAACATATTTTAATTGGGGCAAAAATGTTTTATACTTAGTTTTTTTTTTCTTAGAGAGACTTTTATATTTAGGTTAGTATGTGCTAAGGGCATAGAGGCTCATAGTCTCAGTTGGGCTTACTGAACGTAGTACTTTACCGGGCCCAAATCCTGGCGGGTTTAAATTATCAAAGATCCCACTAGCCGTGCCACCAGTACGAAACAAGGTATTTGCAATCTGCTGCGGATATCCAATTAGGTTACCTCTCTCTTTTATCAAATCCACAAGTTCTTTGTATTTACAAAAAAATTAGTTAAACTGCATCACTCCAATTTACCAGAAGGACGGAAACACAATGCATGAAAAACAAATATTTATTGCTGATACATTTGCAGAGTCCTCTATTTTCTTTCATGCTCCTCTGTTCTTTGTATAAATTCACACTTTGCGAACATGGAGCATATGCAAGAGAATAGCTTGTGGTTTCAGCGGTAGTGTTTGAAATTTCTTCAGACACTATCGGCCGCCTTTGGAGCAAATTTCTTCACCGCATCTCTGACCGTCAGGAATATCTTGTCTTCACCGATGACTTCAGTGAATTTTGCTGCGCGGAGCTTCTGAATTACCTCCGGTCCGGGATTGACAAGGATCAGCTGTAAGTGAAAGGCATGGATCTCTATTTAGTGGAATGTTTTACAACACTTCGCAGAGAGAGAGAGAGAGAGAGAGAGAGAGAGAGAGAGAGAGAGAGAGAGAGAGAAGGTTTTACAACAGTAGGAGGATGACCGCATTGCTAGCTGTTACTAGAAGTTATACCCTATATTTTACCTGAATTTTTTGCTTTTGTAGTGCTCTGAAAAGCGCCTTCAAGGCGTGGACTCCACTTGTGTCAATGTCAACGACCGCTGTTGATGAAGAGTTAGATCAATGTTCAAACCAATAACTGTATTTCAACGAGACATGTATGACGTGTATCGTACAGAATTAAAATCCATTTTGTTCTTACGAGATAGCTCAACAATCAGAAACTCGATTTGGGGAAACTTCTGCTCCCGATGTCGTTTTTCCTCCTCCCTAAGCCACTTCAGAATTCTGAAAATTTGGACATAGCAAATAAACCCTTTGTTTTCTTCTAGCTTAGGTTTTCTGAACACTGAATATGAAGCAATACTGCACCTAATACATTCTTAGCTTATGCACTAACAAGTTGCTTGAACATGCAGCCTGACACTAGAAGAGTTACTATTGGATTCATATGCATGTTAGGCTGAGCTGACTTTCTGGATTTGATTCTGATACTGCCTCAGCACCCAATAAATATTGTTACAATTTCGAATCTGAGATAAATAATAGAAGTTCAAGTTTTATGTGAATTCTCTTGTTAATAACAAGACGATGTTTGTTCTTTTAAGTTTTCTTCCCGTTTCAGACATATTTACTGAAACTATTCGTGCCAAATTATGTCAAAGTATGGGTTACGACAATGTCAAAATTAATATGCATCAATGAAAAGAAAATAATACTCATATAGGTGACTGGAACATATGAGCAGCTTCTTACCTGTCTTTGACATAGTTAGAGCTCGTGAAGTAAATAGCTGAGTCCACCTTAACAATTACCACTCCTGGCACTGAGGTAACTTCAGGGTATTGCTCAACGTTCCTATATTCACTTGTTCTCGGAAGGTTACCAAGCAAAACTGTTTTTGGTCGTGTTGCTTGAAGAAGAATCTTGGCAACTGATATCACAACCTATTAAAAAACAAAGGTCAACAATCATGATCAAGCCCTTTGTCGCAAGGAGTTTGATTGCAAATGAGCTAGCAGAAACTGTTTTATCAATTCGCACCGCAATCAGGAGGCCGTACTCCACCGATGAAAATATGACACCAAAGAAGGCTCCCAAACATGCCAAGAAGTCCAGCTTATCAACTTTCCATATAACGTAAGCGGCTTTGTAGTCGATTAGGCCAATCACAGCAGTTATGATGATGGAGGAGAGGATGGCATTGGGAGTATACTTGAACAATGGAGTGATAAACAGTAGTGTGAGCAGTACTACGATTGACATAATCATATTGGACGCTGCTGTCGCGCAGCCAGCCAAACAATTGACTGCTGATCGTCCGAAACCGCCTAAGTATGAAAAGATTTTTTGTTTGTCAAAGAGTGTTACATCTATTATTCTGTCAGATACATCTATTTTTAAATCTGAATATATGTCATGGTAACTACCTGTCGTTATGTAGCACGAAGTCAACGAGCCTACTATATTCATGGTTCCAAGAGCCATCATCTCCTTGTTCCCATCCAGTTGGTAGTCGTTCATTTCGGCAAATGTTCTTCCAATTGCAATTGACTCCTGCACAATAAAAGTTGTCATCAGTTTAACTTAGCATAGTTTTAGCTATTCCAGACATGTTTTTTCCCCCAAGCAACTGGTTTGCAAGAGACTGAAATTTGGTTCACCGTTAGGGCTATCAGTCCAGCTACTACTCCAATTTTGAATCCTTTCAGCGCCAACGGGCCTGTGAGGTATAGGAGACTGGCTGAAGGTGGATTGATGCCTTTCTTGATGTTTTTGACCTGCAATTAATCGGTGATTAGTAACCTTCAGTCTTGTCTTTCCGATGGAATTAAAAGATAGGTTGCAAGTTGCTAGTCTTGATCAAGAATGACTTACGACTGCGACGCCGTGCTTGTCTGCACGAGTGATGTACACGAAAAAGGTTGATACGATTACAGAAGTGAGCGGCGCGATTGCAGAGACCCAGAAGAGTTTTTTGTTCTTCTTTCCCTGACCAAGTATATCCCAATGGAACAGTGGAGTAATTAAGCATAGGGAAATCAATCAACTTTGGAACATGTAACAACATTTGTGGCTTTACTTACAATGTATTTGGTGGCCAAAAGGAATGCCAGGAATGATGCACCGATCAAAATTGTCTGCCAGTTCCACTGAGCAAAAACAACCAATCAATAAGTTCTTACAGAACATATACTACTTTTCCATCGTCAGAGGAGTAGTGCTACTTACCCCATGGTGAGCACTTTTCACGATCGATTGCACGACCGACACTATATCAGTTTTGGTAGTGAAGTTTTTTATGCCAAGGAAGCCTTTCAGCTGCTGAAGAGCGATGGTGATGGCAGCGCCCGCCATGAACCCGACGATGGCGGCATGGGACAAGTACTCTATGATGAACCCTAGCCTGCACGCATGAGTCCACATATATATTTCAGCCACCGGACATGCGAGAAACAGCATACTCATCGATTGATCGATGTAGCAGAGCCGACAGGTTAACAATAATTATAGCATCACCTGAAGAATCCGAGCGCTGCCTGGGTGACCCCTGCGAAGAATGTTGCGGTGAACGCCAGGCGTCTGTAGTCCATCGGGTTCTTCTTGGGATCGATCTCGTTCTGCAGGAGCGTGCCGAGCAGCAGTGACACGACGGCCACGGGACCCATGGCGATGTCCTTGGAGGTGCCCATCAGAGGGTAGATCAGAGGTGGAACGAAGCTGCTGTCTGTCAAAACCGAAAAATACGAAATGAACGCGTCCCTCTCAGGTTAGTTCTGCTTCTCCTATTGTAGAAAGTCAGAATTCAGAAGCAGATTATTCGTGGACTTACACAGCCCAACCTCTGGTGGCAGGTTAGCAAGCTTCGAGTAACCGATGTCCTAGTTCAAATAACAAAATTGGTACCTCAGAGTTCAGTAACAACAAGAACAACATACTATTAGTAGTGCAGGTAATCCTGCAGATGGGGAAGTACCTGAGGAATGCAGAGGCTGGCTATTGTAAGGCCGGCGATGAGGTCCCCCTTGAACTTGGAGAGGGTGTAGTGCCTTCCCCACTCCAGCACCGGGAACAAGTGCTGCAGGCCGAGCCAGGCCCTCCTGGGCCAGCTCGGCTGCTCCCTGTACTGCCGCAGCGGATCGTCGTCGGCGAAGAACATCTCCTTCGCCGCGCCGGAGAACTCCTCGAGGACGCTCTTCCTCGGCGGGACGCCGACCTTGTAGTAGCCGGCGCCGTCCATGGCGATGTCAGCGTTGTCGACATTCTCGCTGCCGTCAGACACGGCTCGCGGCATTGTTGGCTAGTTTGGTGATTGTTTTACCAGCTGTGTACGACCTGACAGGATTAGTGTTCACAACACAATGCATAAATATCAGAGAGAAGAGAAAAAGCATGGCCTATCATAACACAATGCATGCTTAACTATCGGAGAAATATCGTACAGAAGCAGACCTGCTGCAACAGAGTCAATAAAGCTAGGAGGTCGGGTGCCTCTGCATCTCTAGCCAACAGAGGCTGTTGCACAGTCGAGAAGCTAGCGAATGTGTCCCTATATACATGTGAAGGACCAACTGCTACGATCAAAAGTCAGACCTCTATTTTAAGTAGCATCAAAATAAGCCCAGAATTACGGATCTCGACACCTTTGGAAACTTTACCTACTCATTTAGGGCCTCTTTGGTAGGGCTGTGTCTGTCCCGGCTTCGGCTGTGGCTGTGGCTTCTTTGTAAAAATGGCTGTGCTGGCTGTGTCTGCGGCTGTGCCTATAACGTTTGGCAAAACGGCTGTTTCTGCAGCTTTTCCTTAATTTTAGGGACAAATATGAAAAGATGAGGGCGCCGCAGAGAAAAGAAGCCGGTGAAGCTACTATTTTGTGGCTTCATGCTTCACCTCTTTTTTGGAAGGGGCTTCATCCTTTTTTTAAGGAGAAGCACCTGAAGAAGCACCCATTTTGGATGGAAAACACATGAAGCCGCTGGAGAAGCCACTGAAAAAGCCCTACCAAAGGGGCCCTTAGACTGGAAGGGAAAACACCTAGCTACCTAAGCTAATTGCTGAACATGGATTAACTGAAATTTCGTAGAAGTTGAGCATCTCCAAAAGAGCCCCAAAACCTCTCCTAAATCAAAATAATAGGATTCAATCAAAAAACTATCTCCAATAGCACTCCAAACTACTCCCAAGTTTTTCATACCTCCTAAGAGCATCTCCAAAAGAGCCCCAAAACCTATCCTTAAATCAAAATTATAGGATTCAATCAAAAAAACCATCTCCAACAGCACCCCAAAACTACTCTCAACTTTTTCATATCCCCTAAACTCCTCTCATTTGTAGCTACAAACAGGGAAAGAATTGGGATCCCTATTCCTTCTTCTTTCACTAGAATTAATAATTTTGTGGTCCCAAATGCTGACGTGGCCCAATGAAAAGTGTTTTGATCCACTTTTAGTGAGGAACTGTTGGAGAAGGAAAGAAAAATTGCCCGTATAATTTTTTAGTTACTCCTAAAAGCAAGTTTATGGACCTAATTTTTTGGTAATCTCTTGGAGATGCTCTAAACTCCTCTCATTTGTAGCTACAAACAAGGGAAGAATTAGGATCCCCATTCTTTCTTCTTTCACTAGAATTAATGATTTTGTGGCCCCAAATGCTGACGTGGCCCAATCAAAAGTGTTTTGATCCACTTTTAGGGAGGAACTGTTGGAGAAGGAAAGAAAAATTGCTCCGTATAATTTTTTGGTTAGCCCTAAAAACAAGTTTATGGGGCTAGTTTTTTGGTAATCTCTTGGAGATGCTCATAGCAGATATTTTCAGAGACGCAAAGTGCATTAGAAAGAGAACAGATTTTTTGAAAGCATTTGACTGACTGGTTCGGCTGTTCATTGATAATATAGTATTATTCTGACCAGATTTATAAAATGAACCAACTAGTTGTGGTGCATTGTTTTGATAATGAACTTTTTTGTCAGGCTGCCTCAATTATCCATGCTTCGGGTAGCACACGCAACCGGCTCGAAACTTGTGTACACACAGCAACTTGAAAAGGATAAGCACACTTGCAGATAAAAAACTAGTGACGGGCCATTACACAATCTGTTGTTAAATCCATCTGAAATCCAATCATGACATCCTAAAAGCGATTACGTGACCAAATTAGCTGAACTCGGTGTTGTTCACTCAGCGCTGGATGAAACTGTACTATCTCATATGATCCATCAAGACAGCCCATCAGCCATGGATCATGGGGATTGAGAAGGAATTGACTGGCGAATTAATGCACTTTTTAATTCTATCTTCCAAATCTGGACACTACAGATTGACGGATGCATGTGCAGATCCTGCAGGATTTTGATAGAGATGGCTGTCACACAGATATTGAAATGATTATTATATATATACATCGCATTTCGTGCGGTGCCGTATGCCAATGGCATCAAACAGCTGGGTCGAAGAAGGAGCAAAGAAATCGAAGAGTCTTTTTTATTTATACAGGAGAACTCATCAAAGTCTTCGGCTGAAAAGGAAAGACCCTCGTGTTGTTTAATGGAGGGAGCCGGTACGAACGCGTATATGTGTTGTGAGGCGAATTGAGGCCGCCACTTGCTCAAAAATAAAAGAAAAACAAAAAAAAAAAAAGAGAGATCTTACTAGCGCATCTATCTCTACCTCTATCTCTACCGCTATCACTATCTCTACAAGGATGAACTTCCTCGTCACACCATCCTCACCAGCTCACTAACAGTCACTGCCAAAAAAGAGAGATCTTACTAGCAAAATCCCTTTTTTTTGGTCTCATCATCACTCCACTAGATGAATGAAGCCTCTGCACACAAACGCAGGAGGCAGCCAAACCTCGTGTCGTCGTCTGTTTCTTGACCCTTATTTTTTTTTTTGAGAGAACTGTTTCTTGACCTTCTGGCTGAGGCGCTCCGCTGCATGCATAATCGAGGTCCACCGCCGCAAAGGCAGGCCATGCATGCCAGCCGCTTGCTGGAAAAACCGCGTAAGTTTTTAGGCGAAGACGCAGGCCAGGGGGTGAGGGTAGAGGGTAGGCCGCATGCTTCAGAAGGATAAATTAAACATATTTTCAATTGCTTGATGCATATTTTTATTGGAAATAATTTATTGAATGATTGTGTAGTCTCATTTATTGGGCGAGTCATTTTCTCGAATCTAAAAGAGGATGACTTGAGAGTTTCATGGCCAAGGAGAAAGCATAGAGTGCTAGTTTTATATATTTATATTTGGACCCAATATTGTATTTTAGTATGATAAAGTGACTAGATATATACCATGTTTCTTGAAGTTACGAGATTATGTCCATTTTTAGTCTATTGTTACTGTGATTTGCTAGCAAATTTTTACGGCATATATGCACATGTGACATGAATTTTTTTTGGCTAGGACTACCCTGCCGACGAATCTTAGATCCGCCATTGGATGCCATCTTAGGACAAGCTACGAGTAGTTGAAATGTTATATATGATGTGATTAAAGGGTATATGTAGCGTGTCATCCCACCGTTAACTGAAGTTTCCGCTATGCGTTACCAAGAAGATTATGATACACCATATGTCATTCCAAGCTCTAACACTCTGTTTATGTGGTTTAGTCTCTCCTTAGTGGGTCACACTTTTTTTTTGAGATGAGGATGCAGGTCACCCTCGGTTTACAATAGATAAACTGCTGCCCCACCCGGAGCACCAGTGGCTCGCCCGGGGATCGAGCCCGGTGTGGGCCGCCCAAAAGTTTCCGGTGCGAGCCACCCGCCTCCCAGGCGAGTCTCAAAAGTTATGTGTTACTTCTTTAGCTGAGGGTATTAGAACATGCCACGTTTACACTTACGAATCAAGTTATACGTTATGATACCTAGGTATAGTGTACCATCTCTTCGTACACATTTTCATTATTATGCGTTATCTCTTCACTGCACGACAGGTTTAAAAATATTTCGTGTATAAGTCTATGAATCATTGTATGCGTATCAAAATCAATATAGAAACCGTTAATTGTAACCAACATTTTCACCAATTGGATCTTGTATATTTGCACATAAATATATCATGTAAATAGTGTTGATGTTAGTTGTAGCTAGCGCTTCGATTTCATTTTTTTGCAAGGAATTTATTTTTTATATGGCAATTATAGTTTAGAGTTGCAATGAAAAAATAGCTTATATATGTACATTAATATTAACATATTTTTTTCATGAAATGGCTACATAAGTTTTACCTGAACTTAAATATTGATCCATTTACCTTTTTTTTTTGCTGGTTCTACAGCCAGATTTTTTTTGAAAATTGTATAGGAAAGCAGTATGCTTTTAGCTTGTTCAAATAGCTTATAGCAAGTTCTTCATTAGTTCAAGTTGATCCAACTGCTTATGATTTTAACCTTTTATTTCATTTTTTTTGTTTATAGAAAGAATAGTCACCTTCAATTTTTTTTTTGTTCTCTCAGATCAGAAATCATACATGAGAATTGTAATATATTTAATAATTTTCTATTATTATTATTATTGTTATGTTTATGTTTGTCATTATTTTTTCTTATTTTTGATTATTTCTGTGGTATATTCTACGCTTTTATTCAAGCATATCAACTTACTCCCTCCGTTCTTAAAATGTTGTCGCCGTTGACTTTTTGAGTTACGTTTGACTGCTCGTCTTATTCAAAAAAGTTTAAAAATTATCAAATATTTTGTTGTAATTTGTTTTATTACTAGAGAAATTTGAAACATAACTTGTAATTTTGCATATTTGAGCTAATATTTTGAATAAGACGAATGGTCAAACGTAACTAAAAAAGTCAACGGCGACATCAATTAAAAAACAGAGGGAGTATACTTCATACAAATTTTTAGTTAAGTAAATACATTTCAAAACTGAGTGTACCACATGTACTACTTATTTTTTTAGTCCTTTTATCTATTTTTTACTATTTTTTAACTTATATTCAGTACATACTTTCCTTTTTTTTAAAAAAAACTCGGCCAGGGGATCGACCTCCACCATGGTATTGTGTTAAGAAGAAGAAAACCTTCTCGCACCAGCCGAGAAAATCCCCGAACCCCCCTCCAACCCTTACATCACGTCATTATTCTCGGCTTTGGGTCAGCGATGCTCGCCAACAAGGTGACGGACCAACATGTCATGGCGTCGTCTGGCGCATCGGTTAAGATCCAGGACTACATCAGAATTCGAAATGGCGGTTTTGGACAGACGTCATTGCGAGATTTTACGGTCTATAGTGCGCTATATATAGCCTCATATTTAGCAGCCGCCACTAAACCCTGAAAACCACAATTTAAAAGACTACATTTACCAGATACGACTCCAGGAATGGGTTTAAACACGTAACACGAGAAGAGGGTTTCAAGGCTGGACAGGATGGGCCGTGCGTGTTTCTCAACGTGTTTGTGCCACTCAACTCGCCAGCGGAGCAACGTAGGAGCGCGTTCTACCGGAACTTCCCATATGAGTTTCACCCAAGTAATTAGCACCAATAAGCACCCATCGTTCTTTTACCAGTTTTTTTGTTAATTGTCTCTTTGATTATGTCAGCTTATTCTTTGCCTTGTTTGTTGACAGATGTAGTGAACGGGGAGGCTCCAGAGGAGCAGAAGAGCATACTGACATGGCTTTACAAGGTCGACGAGCCCAAGGATGTCAAAGCCTTCCACTTGCCGTACATAGGCATGCCGATAATCTAGGATAGACTAGTTATCTAGCTGATTCTCTCAGTTTAATCCTCTCGTATTTGTCGAACAAAAGTCTGATGAAGATGGTGATAAAGTTACAAGTTAAAATTATGTAGTGATAGGTTTATGAACTTAGCACCTTCTTAGGTGGTGTAAACTCATCCATATTGTGGTGGATCTAATAATTATCTCGTATCGATCATTTGTCTTAAGTTTGTTTGCGGCCGGGCACGCCGATGGAACTGTGTCGCGTCCTCCTGAATCCTGATGAAACACATTGCCGGCTGTATCAAAGCTCGTGACAAAACGCGGGAGACAAATCGAAGGACTTTGCAACGGGACTTTTACTAAAGGTTTACAGGTTAATCTGATGGCCTTGGACGGTTGACAAGTGAATAAGTGATATCTCTCATTTGTCATGCATGTGCTTCTGAATGGTCCTGGGTGTGTTGGTGAAAGCAAGCTTGGAATTGAGCCTGGATATATCTTTTTTTTTCTTAGTGTTATTTGCTAATAAGAATTTTTCTTAAACCGTGGCAACGCACGGGCATCCAACTATTATGTCTTAATTTAACTGAAATTTCTTAGAAATCAGAAATGATGTTTCCGAAGATGCAAAGAGCATTTGAAAAAAAAGAGTAGTAGAATTTTTGGAAATGTACCTGACTGATGGGGCATTGACCGGCAAATTTAGTGCACTTGCTAATTCCATCCTTCTAAATCTAGACACTACAGATAGACGGATGCATTAAATTTGTGCAGATGCTTAAGGATTTTTTTTTTGAACTGGATCCCGCAGGATTGTACATAGCTGTAGCACAGAGCCACAGATAATGAATATATCGCATCTCTCTCTTTTTTGTCTCACAGGATGATCTTTCTTGTCACACAACCCTCACAGCCTCAGCAATGGTCACTGCCATAATACTATGAGAAGCACTTGCAAAACATTCCCAATCATTCCGTCCACTAATAATAAATGAATTAACATCTGTGTACAACGCAAAAGGATGACAGGATATACAGCGGAAAAAACCCTCTCTTTTTTTTTCTCATCATTACTCCGTTACATGAATGATGAATCATGAATGAATGAACATGTCTGTGCATGACCGAGGTCCACACCCGCGCCGCAAAGGCACGCCATGCCGGTCGCCAGCCAGGAAAACCGCGCAAGAGCTTTTGGCAGGCTGGCAGCCAGCGCGGGTTTTCAGCAGTTTTGACGCTGGTGCTGGCCGCCGGCCAGCCGGGCGGCCGTTTCCTGCAGCTGCAGCCCATCGGTTGCATATATCAGTCGTCCGTTCAGCGCCAGCCGCCCCTCGATCCACCTGCTCCGCATCTAATCCCCGCTGCGCTCTGCGTGTCTCTCTCTGTACGTGTTGGGGTCGCCGGCGATGGAGCAGAAGAAGAGCCCGTTGGATGTTGCTGCGGTGGTCGGAGGAGGTGATGCGGTGAGGGAGACGCAGCAGGCCAGGATTTTTGAGGAAGAGAACTTTGCTGTCGAAGCGAAGGAGGCGGAGCAGGATGCGGAGGACGGGAACGGCAGCGACAACTTGCAGCTCTCGCCGGCGCCGCCGGCTCCGACGCCGCTCCAACTGCTGGTGGACGCGTGCCGCGTCGTGTTCACCGACACCACCAACCCGCCGACGGACGACGCCATCGCTTTCGTCCGTGGCGCCATGGGTATATGCACTGTCCTACTACGCCTCAACAATCTCATATTAAGTGTTGTGTGATGCGATCTATATGGCAAGCTACCGGTAGCTGAAAAACATGTGTTTCCGTACATTTATAGCCGACAATACGCCATGTCGAACTTTCTGAATCGTTATATTATTTGTCGGTAGTCTATTTATGCAGCCATGGCTATCCTTGATCGAAACGCGTTTCCGTTATGCCACGCTGATGTTTGTGAATCGGTTAATTATTCGTTACCGGATCTAGATACGTAGGGTGTCGTGTCTCTCTTTAACCGGTATATATTTATGTTATTATGTGTTATGTCTTCAGTAGACGACAGGTTTTAAATATTCCGTGCACACCCTGCAATTGTTTTATGCGTTTTGTCTTCACTGGACTACAAGTTTCAAAATAGGCTGTGTACACCTCTGCAATTGTTGTATGTGTTATGTGTTCGCTAGATTTATTGCTTCAGAAGCTATACTTTTGAATTCACTGTTCTTTTCTTAGTTACTTAAGAAGCAGTATACTTTTTTATTTTATTTTTTTCATTTAAAATAGTCATTTCACCACAGTGCTAACGAATCCAGTTGTTTTAAGGATGCCTCCACAACGGAATCACATATGAGAAAAAAATATTTGAATGATAGGTATTTCTATTTTTTATTATATTTTTTGTTATTTTATTTTTACTATTTATGGGTTGTATTTTTACCATTTATAGTCAGCATTTTACCTCAGACTTCATAAGGTAATTATTTGTGATTCAATACATTTTATAACTGTATTTGACATTTACACTACTATTTTGTTTTGAGGCGAACATTTACACTACTATTCTTACTTTATCTTTTATATACTTTTTTTAGTGTTGTTCAATTTAAACTCTCCTTATAATATAGTATATGTTGTATCATCATAATATTTTCCAAGTTAAATATTTTTTCTTTATTCCAATTAACATTTAAATTTCTTGACCTTAAGTGCAAACACGTTGAGAGCTATTTTTAACCTTGTTTTGCTAACGGTAATTGGTTTGGATGAGGCGGTATGTTTGGTTTTATGTATAAACATTTGAAAACTTCTTCATGTGGTTTGTACTCAGACAAGGTTGGGTTGCTGGACGTCTGGCTAATGGATGAGGTTGGCTTCTTCTACAATAGGAACAAACAAGGGGATCAAAGCCCTCCAGTGATAACTTGGAAAATAATATATGAGTGCACTACTTTCAAGGTTACTCCATCGTCAAATCTACACAAGATTAGAATTTTTTTTGTTCTGTCAAAAAAAAGATTAGAATTCTTTTTACCATGCATAACTGAAATTTACTTCCCTTGCTCCCTCCTCCAGGTCGCGGTACTCTACCTACCCAATGGAGTGGCCATGCCTCTCCACGACCACCCATATGTAACAGTGATTAGCAAGCTCCTGGTTGGATCACCGCACATTGAAGCTTATGACTGGGTGTCGCCTCGTGTCAATTCTGCCGGTTCAGGGTCAGCGAAGCTTGCCAAGAAGGTGAGAGATCAAGGTGTCACAACGCCATCTGGTGCATCAGTTAAGATCCAGGATTTAACACCGTTTCATGGATGGACAGGATGGGCCTTGCGCGTTCCTCAACGTGTTTGTACCGGTCAACTCGTCGGCGGAGCAGCGTTCCAACACCATCTACCAGGACTTCCCGAACGAATTTCACCCAAGTAAGCACCAATGAGCACATGATCCATCCTTCAGTCATTACTCAGTAGTTGTTTCATTAATTCGTAGTTTGATAATGTCAGCTTGTTGTTTGCATTGTTCGTTGACAGATATGATGAGCTGGGAGGCGACAGAGGAGCAGAAGAGTGAGTTGGCTTGGCTTCGCAAGATCGATGAGCCCAAGGGTGTCAAGGCCTTCTGCTTGCCGTACAGAGGCATACCGATAGTCTAGCTAGGCTGGACTATCTTCTTGCCGATTCCATTATATCGTGCGCCGGACAAAGTTACAGTTTTAAATAATCTCCTGATAGATGATGTTGAACTTAGCACATAAGCACCTTCTTAATTAAGTGGTGTAAACATCCATGTGGTGGATCTAATAATTAGACAAACTTTGTGTTATGTTTGCTTCCGGGTTTGCAGCCGTGCATGCTGATGGTGATGGAACCATGTCGCGTTCCCTGATGAATGAAATGTGTTGCCGCCTGTATGTAAGCTCGTGACAAAACGAAACGAAATGGGGGCGGGCTGGGATCCAAGTGAGCAATATAGGCAGCCTTCGTCAGGAACGTATTACTGAAAAGCTGATCTGCTGCCAAGAAAGAAAGGTGAAAACGACATGATGCCTTTGATTTTTCTTGTGAACAAGAAGGAGCACAAATATGCAGAATTACAGAGGAATCGGGATCTGGGAGAGGCAAAGAAGAAACTGATCGAGTAACAGCCTGACTTGCTGCCGGTGAGTAGCATGTGATCAAGTGGCCGGCGTAGCACGGCAGTGTCAAGGATTTTCTTTGACACTGGATCCTGCAGGGAATAAATTTTGTGCAGATCCATAAGGATTTTTTTTGAACAGGATCCTGCAGGGATTGTAGACAGCTGTAGCACAGTTAATGAAATTAATATATCGCATTTATGTGCACAGCTATATGCCAATGGAATCAAACTCGGTCGAAGATACCCTGGCAAAAAAAAAAAAGGAATAAAAAACTCGGTCCAAGATAGAGCAAATGAACGAGTCTTTTTATTTCTCCAAGGAGAACTTATCAAATTATTCGGCCAAAAAGGAAAGACCCTTGCGTTATTCAATGGAGGGAGCCGGTGAGAAATGTGTATGTGTTGGGAAGCGAAATGTCACTACGCCAAACAGGAGATTTGCCGAGTGCCCAAGACACTAGGCAAAGACACAAAAACGCTCGGCAAAGAGCACTCAGCATATAATATACTCGGCAAAGCCGGCTTTGCCGAGTGTTTTCCTTCGAGCACTATTGGTGCTTTCTATGTACCCATTTCATATGATAAATATGGTGTTTTTAATACCTTATTATGTCATTATTGCTAACAATTAATCCTCATTATTATATATATGCGTAGTTTCTGTGTATTCGGAAAGAGGCAGGAAACAGGTGAAAATGGGGAAACTACGGATAAAGAGCTACCTGAGGCCCGAAGAACGAAGAAGTTGGAGGCCGTGCCGATCGGCACAACCTCTGTGCCGACCGGCACCACTGGGGTTAAGCCCAAACATAAAGCCCACTCGGAGAAGATGAAGCCCAGAAGAAAAATATCAGCGTCGGAGTCGGTGAAATCCAGCCCACAATTGGAAGGAACTATAAAGAGAAGATCTTGGTCGCGAAACAAAGAGAGGGCGAACAGATAGAAGTTTTGACCTAGGTTAAAGGTTGTGGCGGCGAAGACGGCGATCACCGATCATCACTACCAAAAAGGAAGATTGTGCCGACCGGCATACCGCCATGCCGATCGGCACCTGTGGGTCCACGCCAAAATCTCGTGTTCTATTGTAACCATGTTCATGTGTTACAGTATGATGCGTGAGTAGATCTCATATTCCCTCCGTGGCGAAGGAAATCTGGTTATGTAACTCTCACACTTACGATACTTTTTTGATGCGTTGGTTCTATGTGATGCGTTTATTCTGTATCTGATCAATACATGAACTCATTAGTGTAGCTGATTGCAATGGTTATGCTATCGATTGTCACATAGTGCAAGAAACCAGTGAGGAGCTATTAACCCTTGTCGTGACAGGATCGGGGCGAACGAAACCACCATGTCTTGTAGAATACTAAACCTATCAACTGAACATTGATTCGAGTTGCATGCCAGTATCTCAGACCATAGGAGAGAATCCCTTTTATAACTTTGTTACAACCGCAGGCCCTTTCATCTCTAGTTGTTAATCATCCTTTTCACACACACTTTTGCTATATTAATTTAGTAGTTTAAATAATAGTTTAAGTCCCGCTTGTTCTCTGTGGTTCGATATTAAACCCTGGAATACTCTAAAGGAAAAGTGCTACAACTGTACACCGTCCACTTGCGGTATATAAGTAGGTGCGTATAAACGACCAACAAACACTCGGCAAAGCCTTTGCCAAGTGAGTGCACGGCGGACTCTCGACGCCTGGGGATACCGGTACAAGAGGCTAGGCACCGTGCGCGACATGGCGTGCTTACCTTAGTCAGCGACTAAGATAGACGACGCACCCCCCCCCCCCCCCCCCCCCCCCCCCTCTGCCTCTCGAGGCCTCGCGCGGGCTTGCCTCCCGGCTTCCTCTAATGAACTTGTTAATTGCGCTTTTCGATTAGTATAATTAGGTGGGGAAACCCCCCCCCCCCCCCCCCCCAACTTGCTCGAAAAAAAAGAGCTTTTGAATACCTGGCTGTTCTTGCTACTTGCCTGCTTTGGAGCAGACCCACCGCCGAGCTTGATGCAATCACCATCCTAACACTCCTGTGCCCCCCCCCCCCCCCCCCCCCCCCCCCCCTTCCCCCTTCTGCCTCTCGAGGCCTCGCGGGCTTAGCTCCCAGCTTCCTGTAATGAACTTGTTCATTGCGCTTTCTCGATTAGTATAATTAGGTGGGGGCAGGACCCCCCCCCCACCCCCCCCCCCCCCCCCCCCCCCCCCCCACCCCCCACCCACACACACACACACACATTTGCTCGAAAAAAAGAGCTTTTGAATACCTGGCTGTTCTTGCTACTTGCCAGCTTTGGAGCAGACCCACCGCCGAGCTTGATGCAATCACTGTCCTGATACTCCTGTATATCGCGGCGCAGGGCGTCGAGAAAAACAGAAAAAAAAAAAAAACACCATGCTTAAACCAATAGTCGAACCCAGGCATGCTGGGAACAAGCATACAGCTTTACCACCAGAGCACGCGTTGCTATGGTAATATAAGCGATTCTCTCTTGATAAGACCAAACAAATAAGAACTCGGACATTTGAATTGACATGAATTCGACACGGATTCAAATGGAAAGGGGTCTGAAACTGAAAAATCCGACTAAAAATTATGCTGACGACTTCTTTGAGACTTATTATGTAGTAAAGATAAAGAAAATTATGCTGACGACTTCTTTGAGACTTATTATGTAGTAAAGAAGTAGAGATTCATAGCTTGGTATTCATCCGACTCAGACAACGTGAAACAATTTTGATTATAAATACCAGAAAAATTTGAGTATAACATGGACATGTAAGCGGCGGTTGTTTGTTAGCACTAAACAGTAATAAGAATGTTTGTTTTATTTTCTTCTGTTAGGGAATTAAAGGGAGAAAACTTCTTTCGAATACATGTTTTCTTGATAGTTTATGTTTAGTATATATCGATGCGTTGGTTAAATACGAGGAGTATTCCACCGAATCAAGTTCAAAAAGATACAAATTAATTTTTTCCCTTCCGCATGGATATGAGCATCCAAGGCATTTACAGCACTGCGCTGTATATATGGCAGAATACAATTAGTGAGGGGAAGAAAATAATGGTTAGAATGGAATGTACAAATCAGACGCGATTATCTGCCATATGTAGCAGTTACTCTGTTTTTAATGGAAAAACAAACTAAATCAGCGGTGAAAACCAAAACAGTGATTGTCTGGAGTCTCCTATTTAAACGCCCCCCTCCTCGCACCATTTCGATCACCAGCACCGCCTCCAAGAACACCTCCCAGTCCCAGCGGCCTCGTGCAGCAACCAAACCAAACCATGGGGGTCACCGGCCTAGAGGAATCCCTCCTGTTCCTCCTTCCGTTGGCCTCGCCGCTGCCATCCATCCTCGCGGCGGTCGTCCTCGGCGTCGTTCTCCTGTGGCTCTCCCCGGAGGTCCGGCGTGGGCTCTGTCCGGCAGCCGGCGCCCCCCTTCCGGCCCAGCCGGCGTGCTCACGGCGCTCTCGAGCCCCGTGGCGCACCGCACGCTGGCGGCGCTGTCACGCGCCGTCGACGGCGGCAAGGCGTTGATGTCCTTCTCGGTGGGCGTCACCCGCCTGGTGGTGGGGAGCCAGCCCGACACGGCGCGCGAGATCCTCGTCAACCCGGCGTTCGGCGACCGCCCCGTCAAGGACGCGGCGCGCCACCTCCTGTTCCACCGCGCCATGGGGTTCGCCCCGTCCGGCGAAGCGCACTGGCGCGGGCTCCGCCGCCTCGCCGCCAACCACATGTTCGGGCCGCGCCGCGTGGCGGCGTTCGGGCACCATCGCGAGGCCATCGGAGAGAACATGGTCGCCGACGTCGCCAGCCGCATGGCCCGCGATGGCGAGGTCACCCTGCGCCGCGCGCTGCACGCCGCGTCGCTGAACCACATCATGGCCACCGTCTTCGGCAAGCGCTACGACGACTTCGAGAGCCAAGACGCCCAGGTGCTGGAGGAGATGGTGACCGAGGGGTACGACCTCCTCGGCTCCTTCAACTGGGCAGACCACCTGCCGTTGATCAAGTACCTCGACCTCCAGGGCGTGCGCCGCCGCTGCAACAGGTTGGTGCAGAAGGTTGAGGTGTTTGTGGGCAAGATCATTCAAGAGCACAGGGAGAGACGCGCCAGCGGCGTCGTCGCCGATGAGTTCACCGGCGACTTCGTCGACGTCCTGCTGGACCTCGAGGGAGACGAGAAGCTCTCAGACTCCGACATGATCGCCGTCCTTTGGGTACGTAATCAAGCTAATTAAGACTCATTACCATTTTGTTTTTTTTCTGAGAAACTAACTTGTTCCGTTGATATATGATGAGCCGTGCGTTCTGATCCATTGATTGTTCTCTCATTTCATAAAAAAAAATGCAGGAAATGATCTTCCGAGGCGCGGACACCGTTGCCATCCTGCTGGAGTGGGTCATGGCCAGGATGGTCCTGCACCCGGACATCCAGGCCAAGGCGCAGGCGGAGCTGGACGCCGTCGTCGGCAGCCGCGGCACCGTCGCCGACGCCGACGTGGCCAACCTCCTCTACATCCACAACATCGTCAAGGAGACGCTGCGCATGCACCCGCCGGGCCCGCTCCTCTCCTGGGCTCGCCTCGCCATCCACGACGCGCACGTCGGCGGCCACCTCGTCCCCGCCGGCACCACCGCCATGGTCAACATGTGGTCCATCGCTCATGACGCCAACATATGGCCCCAGCCGGAGGAGTTCAACCCAGAACGCTTCGAGAAGGAGGACGTGAGTGTGCTTGGCAGCGACCTCCGCCTCGCGCCCTTCGGCGCCGGACGCCGCGCCTGCCCCGGCAAGATGCTCGCGCTCGCCACCACCCACCTCTGGGTCGCCCAGCTCCTGCACAAGTTCGACTGGGCGCCCGCTTCCGCCGCCGGCGTCGACCTCTCGGAGCACCTCGGCATGTCCCTGGAGATGGCCACGCCGCTCGTGTGCAAGGCCACCGGTCGGCTCTGAACGCCATCAGTCATGCATGATATCTGGACTATCCTGTGCATGCCTCTCAGCTCCTCCTAGGCTAAGTAGTACTCTGTGATCGTCCTTGTGCCAAGGTTCCTATGTAACCATCACGATGATCACGAGATATTTCATGAATAAATGAATTCTAGTACTAGTACTTAATTTTATGCATTGCTGTTGATTGTTGCATTTTGGGTAGTGTTTGGTTGAAATAAGTAAACGCAAACGCAATGGGAATGAAAAAACAGTGCTAACGCAAACGGTTTGGGCAATTACTGGATTTGTTTGGTTGGCTTTGGGTAACGGTAACAGACTGAGGAAGGCATATCAGAACAACAGGGCAGAGCAGCCGGATGAGAAGGGGAAAAGCGAGAAATTCAATCTGAATCACTCATTTGGCACTGAGGCGCAAGATTCCTCATCAAAAAGCAAGAGAAATCGAATCAAAACTCACCGAGACCATATTGATTTCGAATCCAACGAGGAATTGCAATTTCAAACTCATAAGTCAAGAGGCACCGAGCCGTCTTGGATGAACTCGAATCACTTGATTGGTTGCGTCGCTTCCGCCGGAGGTGAGGAAGGTGAAGAGACACCTGATTTGGCTCGTCGTCTGGATGTGTCTGTCTCGCTGGGCTTATGCCAGGGGGAAGCTCGAGGTCGACCATGGAGAGGCGACGACGGGCAAAATCTCCGAGCAGCCGGCCATGAGGTTCTCCGCGCCGTCGGAAGAGGCGGACGCGGTCAGGGCGTAAAGATGGGGCCACCGCCATTGCTCGCAGCCTCGCGAGGGATGTGGCGACGAAGATGCCGCCTCGCCGATCGAGAAGGGAAGGGGAATCGAGTGCGGGGCCTGCGGGCCGGTGGACATGGCGGAGCCGACGACCGAGCGGTAACTATTTGATTACAGGAAGTTTCGGCCGAATTGAGATTTGAATAGCGCCGTATCTGATTACGCGTAATGCGATTACGGCCCTGCCGAAACAAACAAAATTTAACGCAATGGCTTAACGCCGCAATCGGATTACGTTACATTTCCTCCAACCAAACACCTCCCATGGTTCATTCATGTATCACGGGACCCTCCAGCGTGTAAGGCGACGCACATATTTTCTTACATCCGGAACTCCACGGCGAAGCCCAGCAGTCCAGCGCCCTCTCGCCCCACAAGGATGTCGTAGACTGTTGCCGCAGCTACTTCTTCGCACGTCCGCAGCAGATAGAAGCAGGCTAACATGGCTTCTCTCCGCTCGACGTTCGCCGGCCAACCGCGTGCTCTCCCGGTTGCGACTCTTGTGACGGTCGGCTGCACCCCAACCGCCACCGCAAGGTCCTCGATCCTTCTTAAGGACTAGTACCAATGCACGTGCGTCACGCACGTGTCTAAAAGGCTTAATACAATATTTACAATATAGCTTATAATATATTTTTTAAGTGGATAAAAACACTTGATTAAGCTAATACAATGAATATGATAGTAACACATTTGCTAAGACTAACTGCAACAGGACCCTCTAACAGACCCGGAACCCTTAATTTACTGGACCCGGAACCCGAATCTCGTCGCAACAGGAACCTAGAAACAAGCCGCCATAGTCCAGGGTCCCGTCCGCCGCCGCCAAATCTGCGGGCTGCCCGGCCGTCCGCCAAATCACCGTCGTCCCCCGTCGCGCCTCCGCCGTCCGCCTCGCCGTCGTCCCCCGTCGCGCCTCCGCCTTGCCGTCGCGGTACCACGTCGCCGTCGCGCCTCCGCCTCCCCATCGCGCCTCCGCCTCCGTCGCCGCGCCTCCCCCGTTGTGCCTCTGTCGCCGCGCGTCTGCCGCCTCCACCTGCCCCTCGACGGCGTCTCTCCTCGACACCGCCTCCACCTGCCCCTCGACGCCACCTCCCCCTGGTCCTCGAGCCGCCGTGGCAAGATCCTAGAGAGGGCCACCTATAGTTCTTGGAGAGCGTAGGATCGACTTCAAAAGAACAGGTACTATGATTCTTGAGCTGCATCTGAATTGAGCGTAGGACATACTGCCTGTGGATGAACTTTGCCTGTACAGAACATATAACTTTGGGCTATTTATATTCTTCAAGCCCGGTAGGAGTAATTCTTGAATTGATTATCTGGTTGCCCATCCATCACTCTCATTCTCCTCTTCGTTCAATGATTTGAGAGCATCCAATTTGATTACCTGCTTCGGCAGATGGTGCCGTGGGTATTCAGACATCATGTCCACTGAAACAGAGGATTGATCAATGTTCTGCGATATTCAGAATGCCTGATGTATTTTGTCCTGCTCGCTCATGCATCATATATGTGATCATTGTGTATGCATGCCTGATGTACTGGCCGAGAATAGCCAGCAAAAATGTGTTGCAGCTCAAGAGTCGTTAATTTTCCTGATTGCTCAAGGATGTCATGAAGTAAAATGCAGAATCTGTTCTTTATGTGCCGAATGCATTGTTGAATATATCTGGGCCCAACTTTGTTATTCTTTTTGCTTTATTTGAATCATGTGCAAGTAGTACTGCATCTATTAATTTTGGTATCGTGCTGGACTGCTTTTTATTTGAGCTTCCTGTAGACTGGACATGCTCTACAGATGGGCATGTGTAAACTGTCATTTTTTTTTATGACTGGACATGTGTTTGCGTGAATGACAGAGCAAGCTCAGTCTAACAGCAATGTTCAGAGCCTGCTGAGCTTGAGAGCCTGCTCGGTTTCAGTAACAAGTAGTTTAGGCCACCTGTAAATATTCTTTTGATGTTCAGAGCCTGCTCGGTTTTCACATGCATGAACTGATGTAGTTCAGCTACAAGTAGTTGAGGCCTGGAAATGCTGTAGTCAGTCTAAAAACGGGCATCAGTTCATGCATTTACATGAGTTTACATTCAGTGCACTGTAGTCAGACTCAAATTCACTCTAAAGTTGTGATTTATCTGTAGCTCCATGTGAACTCCATGTGATCATCTGTATCTGAGATTTTGCTTCTGCTCCTGGACTGATTAGTTGTTCCAGATTTTAGTATCATAACTGATTTATTTCTGATGTGGTTTATAATTTTCAGCTATAACAGCACTGCAGAAATGGTAAAGAGGCTCACGAGTAGTTGATTCGCCAACTTAGACATACTCGTCAACGGCGTCTGCCGGCAAACCATACGCAAGCGCAAACCAGCTATAACAGCAGCAGCTAGGCATGCCAAGACATGAGTGAGCCATACTGCAGGAGGCAGCGGCGAGGCGGAGTCACTAGCTTGTATCTCTAGCTATCTGAATAAGTGGTCGTGGTCCGACTGCAAATGTTTGCCGGACATTATTGTATATCTGTTTTACCAGAAATGAAATGTAATGACCTGACCTGGGTAATTTGTATTCTACCAAACTGAAGTGTTTTTAGCTATCTGAATAAGTGATTTTGTATTCTACCAAACTGAAGTGTTTTTAGCTTGCGTCATAACATGGGTAATTTATATTAGTGACTGGTGAATCATTGGTTTATTGCTCTCTTATCCATTTTACTATGCCAATGAAAAGCTATACCCATGAGTTACTGTTACTTATCTGGTGACTGTATGATCATGTGGTTCATCAGGGCATGTCATCCTGATTCCTATATTTCAGGGCAGTATCAGTTTTTAATGTTTCATTTTGTGAGAAAAGTGATGCATGCCCACTGAAAAAAGACCAGTTTTTGTCTGCTGGATGTGTGTCAAATGGTGTTAAGAACATAGTTAATAATTAGGGTATGATCATGTCACATCCTTCCTGGCTATATTTCTGGCACTATATTTCTCTTACTATATTTCAGAATGAAAATTCAGAAGAAAATTCAGCATGTGGCAACTCAGTCATGTTTCCAGGATTTCAGTATGAAAATGCAGCATGTTGATATATACTATTAGTCAAGTCATTTCTGTAAACTGTTACTGTTACTGAATTAGGAACTGATCATTTTGTCAAAAAAAAATTCTACTTATAGTTAACTAAACAGAGACCATATTTCTTTAACTGATGAATCAAAAGATCAAAGGCCATGTTGCTTCACCTCATCAGAAATAGCTTTTCGTGATAAACTCAAGTAGAACCATACAAATATTTGGGAAAAACTTAGATCTGTCTGTTAGTACTGAAACTACAATGGATGCAGCAAGGTAAATCTACAGCTTTGTCTAAAGAGAAAATGCAGGGGAAAAAGAAACTGAAGTAAAAAAAATACTAAATTCTGAACTGTACTAAAGGTACACAATGGGCAAAACAGTATTAACAGAACTTAAGCTCGAATTACATAACAAACAATAAGTGTCTGAAACTTTTCATGATTTCTTCTCTGAACAACTGTTTTCAATCTGAAAAACACAGGATAAGAGGATTACACACATTCTGAAATCACACAATGAATATATCAGGAACAGCTCGGATACATCAATCTTCACTTCTGAGCCTAGGTGAAAGAAGGTACATTTAAACAAACTACAACAGGTAGGCAGCCATTACTTGCCATTGAACAAACAAAGAATAAAAGGTCCTATCTTTACATGATTTTTTACAACAAACTACAACAAGTAGGGATCTAGATTGAACCATATCGCATCCAGTTGTGCTTGATGAGATCCTTTTGAAGCTGGATATGGCGAGCTTGGTGCACAAGATTCACAAGATTGGTGCCCTGCAAACAAAAGCGCCACTCATGTTCTAATAAAAGCATGAATCTTTGATCATGGTAAAGCTTTCAAAGCCCATAGAACATTATCAGTGGCTAACGAAGATTTCAGATAGAAAAACAATCTATCTGTAGAGATTTCTGATAGAAAAAATTCTTCTCCTTCAAGCTAGATAATGCATCAGTTCTCCTGCGTTTTCGAGAAAAAAAAAGCTAGATAATGCATTGTACTACGATATAAATCAAATTACAATATGTGTTTACTGAGGATCCAAGTGAGAAGGGCATAAATCAACACCAGACAGCATTATCAGTAGACACAGTAGACCTGAGATTGTCATCGATCGTTGCCAATTACCACACTAGCTTCAACGCAGCTCCGACGTCAACACAAAGCATGTTGCAGGCACCTACCTTGTGCACTGCTCCGGCGCGCCCTGGAAGAGCAGGCACCACGCCCAGGCGCAGGGGAACGAGGCGTAGGAGGAGGAGCTCGCCGGGACGAAGAGGCTGGTGGCCGGCGCGAGGATCGACTTGACAGAGAATGGGGACGGCGGGAGCAGGGGAGCGCGGGAGGCGGGAGGCGGCGGCGTGCCGGAACAGCGGCAAGCCGGGCAGGGGCACGTCGACCGGGAAGAGCGGAACGCGGGAGGCGGCGGCGCCGGAGTAGGGGCGCGCGGGAGGCGGCGACGCCGGAGCAAGGACACGGGAGGCGGGGGCGCCGGAGCGGATGGAGGAGCCGATACCGTTCACTGCTGCAACAAATTCCAATTTAGAGTGTCGAATTTTTTAGAGGAGGTGAAGAATATTCCTTTAGAGGGTGGAATTTAGAGGAGACTGTTGCGGTCAGTCTAAAACAAAAGATACTACTTGGAGGGGGTGCCCCTTCATATACGACGATGACCACAAAGGAAAGTTTGGTACGAATGACATTCTACCGTGGCTGGGTGATTAGTTAAGAAAGAAATCAAACTCCGATTATCAAAGTTCCCTTGGCAGTCCACTAATACGGGTTCCAGAAGGCCATCGCGAAATAAGTGAGAAATTCCAAAATAATCAAGTGTACAAAGGTGTTCCTAGGTGGAAAATATTGCTTCCATCTAAAGCAGTGGGAAAAATCATCCAATTATACATAAAGTTAGTTTACAAATGTAAACAATCACATATTTTCTTGCTATAATATTCATGTTACTTCCCTAAAAAAATAATATTCATGTTACATAATATCTCTTCCTAACTTAGTGATGCATGCAAATGGTGTAGGAGAACAAGAACGTGCAAGGGCCTCCGGGCCTGTAGTGCGTCCAGCAACTATGCTGGCCAGCGCGTCCGGCAATCCATTTCAACCCTCTATTACGTAAACATACATTGTCAGGACTGAAGCACATCCATATAGGCTCTGAAAGCTCCCCTTTTGTCAAAAGTTTGTCATTTCTGGTAAATACAAGTAGATGCGTATTGGCAGTTTCATGGCACCATTATCTGAAAGCACCACGCCAACTTTAGCCTTTGCCTCGAACTTTAGCCTTTGCTTATAACAATCTGAAACATCCGTGCGATGGTAAAAATTGCAGTGCTAACATATTGACCAAGCCCCTTAACATAGATGAAATAAAAAAAAAACCCTTCAGTTCAAGACCAAACAGTACAATATGATAGAACGAAAATTTAACCAAGAATCTAACTAACTTGCTTTGCTTGGATAAATAAACTGGAATAACAGTGAGGTAAACAAAAGACAGCAGCGAACCGAGCTCAGCTCGGCTGGCTAGCGCGCTTGCCGTGTGCGCAGCCACCCGGGGTTCGAGCGCTGGTGCTCACCCGGGTGTCGCACCTTTCACGGGAGCAGGCCTGAGCCTGTTCGGCTCCTCGTGTCTGCTCCCGGGCCTGCATGGCTGCAGGTGGGTCCCCCAGCTGGCCCACCCTCTTGAAAAAAAACAAAAGACAGCATTAATTACCAATTCCGGAGTGATGAACTGAGGGAGCTTGGTGCTGGGTTGGTGCTTGTGGTAGTCAACCTTTAAGCAATTTGGGCACTCAGTTCGAATGGGTGTATATATATGAGTTCAGGGATAGTACTCTCCATACATGCTAGCATCCCCATCTGATTGAATAAGCCAACTGTGAATCATAAATAAACTAAGAATGACAATTCAAAAGTTGTGGAAAGTGTAACAAAGAAATGAGCAACAGGTATCAACTGTATTATAGATTGGTCAAAGATGTCTTCGAACAAATCACACAAGAATCTGAATGCTTTCAATGCAATAACCGAGAAAAATCCAAAATAACTGATATATTAAGAAACATATACTCAGGTCTTCTCTGAATATTTTCAACCGATCACATGTCTAGGAAAAGGTGATATAAACAGTATCCTTACCTCAGAAAACTAAACACACAGATCAAGTACGAATCGATTCAGACCTTGAAGAGGCAGGTGGAGTAGAGTTGCTGGCCAGACTAAACATATCAGTGTCGATGGTTGCGAGTGTTGTAGCTGCAGCGCATGGCCTTGCCCACGCACACACCAATATAGGACCTGACCTGACCTGCATGGTATATTGCATGTGTCACGTAAAAAATAACACATGGTGGCGTCAGTAATAAATTATCTCTCAAAACTTTATATCAAATTGACATGCTCAGTAGCAACAACAAGACATTCTGATGCAATAACCCAAATCCATGACTGAAATTGAAACAACCACTTAGAAGTTAGAATTACCTGGAGATCTTGCCATTGGAGATTGGGGGCGACGGTTGTCTGGTCATGGAGAAGGCCATCCTCCTCCCTCAGGGCCCGCACCCTGCTAAGAGAGCACGGAAGAGAAATTAGGAGGAAAAAAGCGAGAAATCAGGCAGCGACCCTCATGCAGCAGCAGTGGTTTCTCCTCGTGCTTGATGATGGTGGCGGCGGGATCTGGTCGAGGGTGAGGTGCGCGGTGGTGGAGGCCGTGCGTGGTTCTGCGGCGGGAGGGTGCGGCGGCAGTGCAAGGTCTTCACTCTGGAGTGGTTGCCGTTCAGGCTGCGGACAGCGATGAGAATTCCTTCGCTCATTCCGCTACTTTGCCCTTCCTCAATTGCAGATCACGGAGAGAGGCGGTTGCGAAGATCTTTCGCCAAAGGCGACACTTGCCGTTCTGGCGTTCTCCACATCCGATCCAATCCCCTTCACCACGCGTCGGGGGGCGTAGATGCGGATCGAGATGGCTAATTCATTGGTCCTCCGCGGTGCTATGCCGCCGCATATCTCAACGGGGCTAATCGCGCCGCGGCCCTTTTGGGATCCGTGCCAAGTGTCGGTGGTGAGTTCAATACAGGTGATATTTTTAGCCTACATACGGGCCCGCATCTGGACAGGTTGCATTCCAGTCCAGAAACTGACGTTGCGTAGATTTTTCTGAGCTGTTCTAGAGTTCTCTTTACCCATTCGTCCTGAAACAAATTGCATGCATCCTGCAGATTGAACTGCTGAGTAGTACTCCGTATTACGGAACATGGTGCGCAAGTGTTCAATTTGTTTCTAGACTAGTACAGTATAAAAATAGGGACATGCATCAAGTAGATGGAACTATTGAGTTTTTCTTTTAAAAAATATGTACTTCTTGTATGTATCAAGTTTTTCAATTTTTTTTTTGGATTTCAAAAGTATATGCATCTTGTGGATGGAACCATTGAGTGTTTTTTCCCTCATGAAATATGTATCGGGTATGATGCATAAAATAAGTGCATCCCACTCAAATTTTTAGGATTGCAACAAATATGGAATCGTGCATGCTATGGAACATGATGCACAAATTTCAATGCACCCACTTCAAATTGTTTGAGTTACGAAAATGCATCACAGAAGTGCATGTGATTTGTGCATGTTAGGAACATAATGCACAAACTTAAATGCACACACTTCAATTTTCATATTAAAAAATATTTTGAATTTAGTTGTAAGGATGTCTACTATTTATAATAGAGGTGCATGTTAGGAACCTAATGCACTTCATTTTTTTATTACAAAAATAATTTTAATGTTTTTAGATTATGGGAGAAATATGGACCTGAAAAGATTCTGAACTTTCTTCTTCTTAGTGAAAACCACCTTTAACTCCTCCTAGGTTGGATCTCTTTTTTTTTTTCAGGAGATGCTGAAATTTGGGTAGACTAAAGAAGTGTGAGGCTTAATATGTCAACTAAGCTCAGCGCGGATAAACAAAAAATAGTTACTATTATTATTTCAAAGAATTAAAACACTATTTGACACTCTTTCACCTCTGGGAAATCCTACAAAAATCAACAGTGGCCAACAATGGACACCCATCAGATAAGCAGAATAGCAAGTAGACTCGCTGCATCGAACCCGCTGCACCTGCACGCCGCCCGCTCACGGCGGCATCGGCGGGCACTACGGCCGCGACGGCCTGGGCAGCGGCAAGAGCCCACCGCGGCAGAGCGGGCACGTCCAGCGCGCTCGGAGCCATTTCTCCGCGGGGAAGAAGTGCCCGTACGCCGGCATCACCCGCACCAGCTCGTCGCCCATGGCGTACTCCGACAGGCAGATGGCGCAGCAGTCCTCCTCCTTCCCCTCCGGCAACGCACCGGCACCTTCGCGTTCTTCTTCATGGACGCCGCCGCCTGAGCTGCGCGTACGTCAAGAGCGTAGCGGCTTCCAGCGCGAGCTCGATGTCGTGCACGGCGATGGTGACGACGCCGGCCGGCGATCTCAAGCGCCAACGCGATGTCGGGGCTCATGCTCGACCGCAGCGACCTAGAGAAGAGCGAGCTCGGTGCCGCCGTTCGTGCGTGCTCTGCTTGCAGGTTATCGGGCAGCGTTAATTAATACTTGCCGTTGCTACAACCTGAAGATTCAGTGCACTAGACCAGAGCTTTTCAGCCCAACAGCAAAAGGCTTTATACAAAAGAAAAGGAAAAAAAGTTTTCCGATCCAATGAACGTTAGTCAAAGGCTATTCCTGGTTTATCGATTTCCTTTTGAAATCCTTGGGAACAAATATATTCTCCGATGAGTTGTGCGAACAAAAGCAAACTGTAGAACTCCATTCAGAGAATTGTTGGAGTGCTTCTTTTATATAATTGTTGAGGCAGGTTCTGATGATTAGTGGCATAGTGTTAAATAATAACTAACATGTTTAGTTACACACCAAAAAACTAACATAGGTTTAGACAAGAAGATTGTTCGAGTAGGTTTTCAGAAACGGTTCAAACAGGTTTCCGACACCTATGCTCACTCGACCGCTATATCCGATTGTCGAGTACGAATAGCAAATTTGTACTGACCACAAGAGCATCCTTTAGCACTGCTAAAACCACACAGTATACATTTAGAAAATATAGTAATACGCACGGTACCGAATTATTACTACAAAAGATATAATGACTCAAAAATATATTCTAATTAAATAACCTACACACCTAAGTACTAACAATGCTAACATAAGGCAGCTCCACGGATCCAAGAAATATTTTTCCGCCTTCTCTTTCGACCACCTCTGTAGGCCTCACATCCTTGGGTCCCCTCATGTCCTGTAGCTTCTCACCCTTAGCGCCAATCCTTATGGCAAGCAAGTGACTGTCCTTATCCCAAGGGAATTCATTCTTCTCGCGATGGAGCGCGACCCAATACCCTCCCTTCTCATCCGGCCTTATATTATCCGGGTATCCTGGTAAGTCGGCGAAGATCTCGGATTTGCCAGCCTTGGGCCCTCGGATCCAGTATCTAAGAAGCTTGCACGGTCCAGTGGATGAAACGACGAGGTGAGTCCTATCGGCACTTATGGCAATGCCGTTAGGATATGTGACATTGGATTGGATCACGGTCACCTGGTTGGTGTGAGGGTCGAACTTGATGATGCGACCTGTTGAGTCGTTCGTGGCGGTGACCATCTCATGTTGGGCTCGTGTATATGTTGTGCTACTTGAGGTGAAGTATACGTCTCCGGTGATTTGGTCGATGTCCACCCCGTTGGTGAAGCTAAGTGGAACGCCTTTGGCCTCCGTCACGAGCACGGTTGCTTCCCCACCATTAGGGCCCACCCGCATGAGTCCCATGTATGCATCGGCAATGTAGAGGTTGCCAGATTCGCGGTGGAATCGCAGACCTAGCGGACGGCCGCACCAACTCTCCTTGGCGACGATTGGGATCTGAGAGGAGTCGATTGGGAGCTCAGAATTGATTGTTACCGAGCAATTATTTTTGGCATAGCTTGGGTTGTAGGAGAACGTCTTCCATCCGACACTCTCGCCTTCGTACTTGAGGATGCGTCCGTCATTGACGCTGACGTAAGGCCCGGCGCCATGCGGATCGAAGGCGACGCTCTCAGGGCCGATCACCAAGTCCGGCAACTCCATGTGCTGCGTCTGGCTGGCGTCGATGGGCTTCGTTACGCTGGGCCCTACGCGAGCGGCGGCGGCAGAGGGCAAGATTAGAAGGACTAGAATCGAGATCATCGCGAGAAGACCGAGCTTCGGCGTCCTCATCTTGGCTCTTCCGTCTTCGGCGTCGCGTCGATGGAGCCACGTGAACCTTGCGTTATGTTGCTGCTTGTTGCCTGTTCGTTGGTTTGATGTGGAACGGGAGGGCACCCTGGCGTTGTTTTTATAGGTGGCTTCAGCGAGCATCAACTCCGAGTCGGTGTCGATACTAGACGGCCGAATACCGATTCTGCGTCGACGTCCTCGGCTAGTAAGGAACCAAAACGAAGCGAGTTCCGAACCTGTAACAATCAGTTTCGGTTCAGTTTGGTTCAGTTTGGCTGTATTCGAGAGAGAATATGACTCGAGAGATAGAACTGACGCATGCTGTCGTCTGTCCTGGGCTTGTTACAACGGCAGTTCCGTTTCACTTCGCTCCCCAAAAAAAACAAACTTATCACTACTGTAGTAGAGCCAGTTGCACCACCGTTCCGTATACAAAAGTCGATGGCTGGCTCCTGGGTATCTCTGGCTACCACCGCTCCGGCCGGCGTCGTTGCGTGTTGCCATGCAGCGCCGCAGCTGTCATGATTCATGAAGAACTCAGAAATCAATTTCTTAAAAGTAGTGTCAGATGAATCATGAATGCAACGAGGGGTGATGTAGCTACACCTTTGGATCTTGGTTTAGCCGAGAGGCTGCAACATGGACTTATTCTGTTTTGTATGCAAAACAGTAGAAGTACCATGGGCAGCTATTGATCCTTGATATCTCTATCTTATTTTTCTCTCTTTAGTTCGCGGCTCCACCCAGCGTGAACACATGTGCCACGTTTTCACATTGTCTTTTTACCGTTTGATTGCAATCGCTGACGAGTTCATCACTTGGGTTTCTATCTAATTCGGTGAAAAAATGATGTTTGTACGGTGCCCAGTCCAATTACACGTTCTCCTTGCTTCCTCCAATGCACCTGCCCAACTGCCTCTCTCCTATTCGCGCCACGGCACCCAGCGAATTGAATGCAAAACTGGGGAAGCGAGACCGCCTCCCCTCTTTCTCCCCGACCCATCGTCTTCTCCGTCGGATCAGGGCGGAGTGCCCTCAACCATGCCGCCGTCGTTCCTGCCCCTTCCTCCTGGTGCTGCCCCTCTTCTCTTCTCCTCCTCCTCCACGGCAGGGATGGTCCCTCTTCTCCCCCGCTCCTCCACCATGGCAAATCGTGGTGCAATCCCTCCGCCTTCAATCGTTCTGGGACTTGTGGGTCTGCTGTAGGTTGATTTGATTTGCGTCGTGCAGGACCCTGGTCCAGCGCGTGCTGGCGTCAGATGTGCTGCGGGACGGCCGGCGCGTGGCTTGCGGGCCGGAGCGACCTCGAGCGGCGGGACCTCGCGCGGGTCCCCGAGGCTGCCGGGCGCGCCGGGCGAGATGTGATGCGGGACGGACGGCGGCGGAGCGCGGCTCCACGAGGTGGCGCGACGGCTGGGGTCAGGGCGACGTCGGCGCAGCTCTCATCCGTGAGCTACCTCTCCTCTTCTTCCTCAGTTATTTTCTTGCGTATTTTTTTTTCCTTCGTGAAACCAGATCGTGAGACTGATGCTTTTTCCTTTCCTGGCAATCTTCATCTTCGGAGGCCTTTCTGTGCTAGAGACCGATCGGATTAGGAGAGGGCCAACCAAAAGCAAGCCGTTCTTGATGGTATTCCTCCTCCATTCCATAGTTTTTTTTGCCTGTGTGGGGTTGCTATGTGTTGCCATATTGATTTCTTTGCGGATCGTCGACCTCATTGTTCATGTTTTGTGGTGGATTTTGGGGTATTGATTTAGGGTTTCGTGTTTTTATCTGAGGTTTTACATGATGTTTCTTGTTGGAGAGGATTGGATGAGCTCCCTTTCTCTCAGATCTTGCCTTTTCCTTTCCTTCACCCTTTTTTTGTAGTGCGTTTTGATTTTCCTTTTTCCTGCTCCATCCCCACAGCAGCAATCAGGGCAGATTAGCAGGAGCGGTGATGTGCAGGACGCCGCTGCAGATTAGCAGGAGCCGCGATGTGCAGGACGCCTCCGCTGTTCTCATGTCCTCCAAGTCACTGGTCAGCGAGGATATCTAGCACCATCTATGTGTTAGGCAACGCTTCGAGCACTGGTATGACAGCTGCTTGTCAATAGATGTGTAGTGTTTCTTCTGGTTGTTGCTAGCTATACAAAGTCATGAAGGGGTAGCTAATTTGATAGCAATTCTTTTACATTGTGCTTATATGAAATTGTTAAATACTTGCTTCCTTGTGGTTTATTGCATTTTCTCAGTAAATTAACATGAACTTTCAGTACCCAAACGATATGCTTTATGCTGTCTTTAGGACATTCTTTTTCCTTATGTAAGGAATGGTTTCAGGATTGCAGGTTTCAGGATTGCCATGGCAGTATCCCCACTACCATGCGCAATCAGGGTAAAAGATATCTCATACAACCGACAAGCTAGACAGATGGGGAGGTATGTTGCTCTAATAAATAACATACGTTTGTGCAATTATTAGCTTACTGTTTAGGCATATGTTGGAGGATCAAGAGAATTGACTTGCAGCCATGTGTGCAAGGAGAAAAGTTGGATTATAGACATGTTGTCTGTCCACATATGTATTCCATATATATTTATGGAAATTTGATTGCTCCCTGTTTAATTATCGCATTTCTCAAATGGTGATGCCAGAATCCATAGACCTGAATGCATTTTCTATGTGATGCTCAGAGCTTTGTTCCATGTGTTTTATCTGCATATTTGTATTATTCAACTTTAAATAGCCCATGAGAGGTTGCAGCCTTCCATACATGTTTAGTCTTCAATGTAATTTACCATCTGTAAGATTGTGTGGAAAGGGAGACAGAAGATGCTGAAATAAAAGAATTGATAAGCTGTGTTGGATTTTTCAGGAATTTTTGAAATATATATGTCCTAAATTTCATAACGGCCTACAGTAGCTGTGTAGATTTGGAGCTTTTCTGCACTGCATTTTTTTAGTTTCCGTCATTGTATGGTGTTGATTAACTGCTTTAGATTGTTATATGGAGTCCACACCATAGAAGACAATAGGCTCGCTCATTGTTTTGCAACAATATTCTGACCATGCAACTTTGATATTAAGAGGCGGTCAAATTTTTAATTGTATTTAGGATTCCCTATTCTTGGCACAAAATAGAATTGTGCTTATGTCTTGCTCATTCGACTAAAAAAATTTAAACATTCAAAAGTGCCCGATGGTGACTGTGATTATCACCACTGGCTCTGAAACATCATTTGTTTTTGTGCAGGAGCTCCTGCTTACACTTGCAGCAATGTTCTTTCACCCTTGTAAGTTCCAACAGTATATGCATGCTCCATGATTTAGATGGGTTGAACTTTGCCAGGGTGTGCTACAAAATACATACATGTTAACATCTGATGTTAGTTTCATACAACGAATCTACCTTACTTCTCTGCAAGAAACAAGATTTATTAAGTTTCAGGCATCTTACTTTGTAATAAGATTCACCTCACAGCAAATTCATCAAGATAGTTTCAAGTTATCTAAACTAATTGACTACATTGATTGCCTTACTGAAACAAGGGAGTGTATAACTCAATGGGTTATCTATTTATCTCCTTTTCTTGGGATTTGACTTATATTGGGCTATACCAAAACTCTAAATATGTTTCCCTATTTCCCACCTTGATTCTTGAATACATATACAGTTTTTTGGACACTGAATTGGAGAGGGGTTCCTTAAAATGGCAAATTCGTATTTTGAAGTGTTTATGGTTCTCTATTTATGTATTCTTGGAGGGCATATGTGTTTTTTTGTTGCACAGCTAGAGATTTCGTCTACAAAAGTAGACTGTTTATTGGCTGCATTTTTAAGCATCCACATCTGCATGTATGACTTTGGTTAATCAATTAATCTAAAACATCAATTTGTATGTGCAGGTGCTAACATTTGTCTCTCATGTGCTTGATATAATGTGGTTTCTCCGGTACAATGTATGCTAGAAGTATTGCAAGCTGCCATAATGTGTGTCGCTTTAACGTCATGGACTTGGCCCAGGTGAGTCCCGATGATTCTAGCCATAAGTGAGCTTGGTACACATATTGACATATATGCTGATTACCATCCACACCATGTCACTTTGAGGGAATACATTAGTTAGCTTTTTAGAATTAGAGTACTATAGGCCTCATGAATTTTCAAGGATGAAACTGAATGGTAATGTATATTCGAGAAATTCCTAACCACGCCGATGACTCTTTTGGCTTGCAATCATATGTTTTTTACGTCGTATTGATATATGAGGTGGCAAGAATCTTGATAAACTATGGCATGTCAGTTTTCTTTATATTGAAAGAATATATCACCTATTCTGCTTCGTTCAATTCTAAATATCTTAAGATGAAAAAAATCATTGATACTGTCTTTTTTTTTGGTCGTGGCACAACATCTCTGCTTCCTGTAGAGACGAAATCAGCTAAATTACATGATTCGTTGATTTTACCATGCATGCTGTTATATAGTATTCAAGTATATCTCAGAGGTCACAACACTGTGGTACTGTACAACAGGTGAGCCAAGACTTCATTTGTTTATAGTACAACATATACACCTTCCAATTTCACATATTGGAGTTATTTACTTTATTATGAATGAAATTGTGTCATTGTTGTTCTCAGATGTTTGATATCTTTGCACCGGATGGATTGTTGATAAGGAACCTGATGTTTGGTTTGATTCCCCAGCAAAGGAAACATAAACCTATAGACTGACCTGACGCTCATGTTCACTCTTCTCTAATTTTTCAAATTAATCATAATGCAGCATTTGCTATCTCAAAGAAATGTATGTGCTGATGTTTGGGGTATAGATGATTCTAATCCTCTGTCTTTGATGTTAGCATGTTATATCTTATCTCATCGATAGATATGTACCACATTATAGGAAAAATCCGGCATTGTAGCTTGTTAGTATCGTCTTGAGTCGTATTTATGTTTCAACTCAACAGTGTTTTATGACAAATTGAACTTTTTACAATTTGAGTTGATAGTCATATTGGAGCAGGCACACATACATATTGGAGCAGACAGACATATATTAAACTCATGTGTTCTTTTCCTTATTTGTTTAGAATTCAGTCACCTACAATTTCTTTACCTTGTTTGCAGTGTCAGTTACTAATATCCGTCCTCACTGTTACTTTGTTTCCATTATACTAGGCTGACAGTGGGTTGTATCAGAATAACACATATGTTTAGTAGTACTGAAATACCAAACTGCTTAACATTTGATGTCCAAAAGAGTATATCATTCTCAGCAAATCCTGTTACAAAAATTAACTGCTCCATTGGCAGAATTTGATAGTTCATCCTTTTATCCTGTACGAATGATTGTGATAATCTATTTTCAGTTGCACTATCAAATTCTTTGATATTATATGGCTCTTGGCTTGATATCCTTTTATCCTTTTATCCTGTACGAATCATCCTTTTATCCAACATAACGACTTGATATGGCTCTTGACTAATATATGCTGGTATAGAACTTATGGAGCACACACTTGCACTACTTTGCTTCTTTGATATTATTCTAAGATCTATCATGAGATTTATATTATTTCTCTTATCTTTGCTTCGTTAACTGGATTGTGCAAGGAAATATAGGATTTGGTGACGCCTGGTAGTATGAAATTTTGACACAGCGTGAGATACAAGAAAAAGTACATTACAAGGTAAAGCTAATGTTTAGTATTTGTTTTTATGAATACTATGAAATTTCCTATCTTTTTCCTTTCTTCCTTTTCTTTTTCTTTTTGCAGCCACATGAATAGCATGTCAGTTCTTTAAAGAAGAGCTCATTGTGTGAGCGCTTTTGTCAAGGTCACTGAAAAATAGTAAAAATGATATATGTCTGATAGAATATATAGCTATGTTTTTCTTTCTTAAATTGTTTGTTAGCTTATTTCCATCAGAAGATATAACATTTATTTATCGAAAGGTTTGATGTTCCAATAATTGAACCTTTGCATCGTGGAGATAATTAGTGACCACAGTTTTGTAAGGTGTGTTTCCCATGCACAGTGAAGTTTCAGTTAGTATTCCATTCTACATGGTTGAATTATACCCCAAAATCTATTTTTGTCACTTTCTTATTTGTGAAACACTGTAACCTTTATGCCTAGCTGTACCTTCATTCATATAATCCCCCAGCATGTTATTATTGTTAACTTCTTCTTTACCTTACAGCTCATATAGACAAATATAGCTATTGATATCATTTTTCATCTAGCAAAACCGTAGGTTGATAATTCCCTTTCATACACATTGGTTCGTATTATATTTCAATGACAATGCCTCTCCATCTCGAAAGTTACCCTTTTTACCAAATAACTTAAACACTGGACCTGTCCAATTCCCCTCTATGGCTGCAGGTATCCACCATGCATTCTGACAATAGCACATACAACTGAATGTCAGAGTGAACTATGCAATGCTTAGGGGAAGTGTTGCTCGAGGCTTTCTTCTTTTACGTCTTTTTCTTCAAATGCAGCATCATTGTATCTCGCAGTCTGAAAAACCAGTGGTACCATTAAACTACCTTGTGTGTCCCCGGTTGCACTCAAAGTGCAAGTACAAATATGTCAAGCACTGATTATATTTCTTTATAAACGTATAGTTATGTCGATGTATCAAACCATGTATGAGATGCATATCTATGAAAGACTATATATGTATCCATTATTGTAACCCTTCGTATGTGAATTTTTCATTGGAATTTTGGTACATGGTATTTGCATTGTATATCTATGTTGCAAACTACCATTTATATATTTGATAGTTTTTCACTCACTATGATTACTTAATGTGTCTCCAGCACAAGTTTTAGCGACCGGTGTGCGGCTGTGTATACCTCCAGTTTTTCTGTACCCCTTCACCAAAATTTGGTGTGTGTGTGTGTGTGTGTGTGTGTGTGTGTGTGTGTGTGTGTGTGTGTGGGTGTGGGTGTGGTATAATATACCTTCTCCGCCTTCTCTACACTTTTTTCCAGTAATTTATTTTCATGAACGGCGCGCAAGGGCGCGCCGCCTGTTACTAGTATTTACTAATTAGTGGCTCCTTTTGAGGCATCCACGTTAATCGAAAGAAAAGTTTTAGAAATTACCACAAAAAAGCAAAACATCTGCTCATCGATACGGTTGCTTATTAATTTATAACCATTGGATCTGACTAAACAAATTGTATGCGGCATGGAGAAGCACATGTGCTTGGATTATGGTAAATTTAATCGTATGTAACACGGACTCAACAAATTAAGGATCTCTGCATGCACGGCGCTGGAGACCTTTCTGTTTGACTAATCTGAAACAAAATAAAAGAAGAAAGAAAACTTCACATGCTATTAAGATCCAAAATAAAATACTGCCATGAAAGCATTGGCATGGCGTAGACTATTAAAATCTAAAATAAATACTACCATGAAAGCAGTGCCATGAGGTTGTTAAAAGGAATCTGAAAGAGCAATACCATGCATCCGGGTGTATGGCAAAATTTCCCTTTTGTTTTTTTTTTGGCAAAAATGCATATGCATGGCCATTGTGTAACATTTTAATTAAACTTTATTAATATCATGGGACGTCACATGACAAGAAATAATTCTCTTGAACCATTGGAACTTGAGGAAGCACACAGAGATGCATACAAGACAAGAAACTAGCTAATCTCTATATGAATTTTGATTGGCTTATGAATGTCGAAGTACCAAAAAAAATATAATGGCATTGAACAATCAGCTAATATACTATGAAATGAGATTGTGATAAGTCATCATGTACTTTGTCAAAATTAATTTAAATATTGATGCAAGTTTTAGAAATAATTAATTAAAATAAAAACAAACAAATGGATCATAAAGTCCATCATGTGGGATGATGTTAGAAGTACCACAAGGATGAAAAACCATTTACAAATGCCTTGAAAAGATTCTATGTCAACATGGTAAAGCAATGATACCAAGTATGCGCAGTAAATGAGCAATAAATTTACATAGTATACACGTGTCAGAGTTCTTCTTAAGTACACCGTACCATTTCAACAAAGTGATGAATCAGGGGTTAGTGTTAAAGTTATAAGCATGCCATGAAGATCATCCACGATAATAGCTGTCAATGGGGAGTGTGACGGCTTCAAAATTCTGTTAAGGCGCCAACACAATTTCATGGGAGGCAAAAAGAGACCCAACAAGAAGAGTAATACATTGGGTGATCAAAAGAAAGTACTAGAATGTGGATCTGAAGGATATTATTAATGACCAAAAGCATTTCGAAAACCAACTAACGTTGAGATTTCATCTAATATGAATTATAGTCCATCATTAATTATTAACAATATAACTGAGGTGTGATATAATACTTTATAGTTTAAAGTACAAATTAATAAGAGAAATAGATTAATATTCAGAGTTAATCAATCATTATAATTCGTGGAGGTAGTCTAATGAAACTTTATCTATTTATGTGTATCCTAAATTCCTAGCCCGTGCGATGCATGGGTTGATAGGCTAGTTAACTTCATAACTGCAGGCTGCAATTACGCACGTCAAGTGGTGATGACAGTTTATGTGTGGATGTCTTTTTTAGTCCCTGCGTGCTGTCGGGAGCTGCACGCAGGCTGCTCCTGTTAATTTGGTAAAATCGTAATATTTTGTAGGGCTTTTGTCTGGAACAGGCCACACATGATGTGGTGAGGATGCAGTTCATTTCGTGATTTTTGGAGTTTGATTCAGTATTGCTTTGGTAATTTTCTTTGGGAGGCAAGCTGCTCTGTTTGGTCTCTGCTCTTGCGCCGCATTGCAGCTGTGCAGGTCCACAACATCGACTGCCTGTCCCTCTTGTTTAGATGCAGCAGCTCGTCATGGTTCTACCTTGATTTGCTGGTCAAGACTGAAGACAGGGATGCTATAGTTCAGTTTCTTTGTACCAGCGTCTTGTTTTCATGTCTGAAGCAAGTGACTAGGAGTTACGGCCCTTCCCTTCACTCGCCACGCTCAAGCAGTATGAAGAGGAAGGCAACAAGCTCTCGCGGCCAGTACTGCAGTGTCAATTCTTAGCCTATTTCACGTACAGAGAAGCGCACGAAAACTTGACTAGGCTCAAGTAGTAAGAAAACCACTGAATTGTTTAGTTCTCGTGATCAAGTGCAATCTATTGCATGTCTCCAATGATCTAGTAATAGTAGAAACCATCTGCTGTTGTTAATCAAACATTTTCCCTTTAACATGTTCTTCCCCTTTAATCAAACCAACAACACCTCAAAGCAATTGTTTTTTCTCTTTGCACTAACATACTCTAATCCTTTTGCTTAGCCTGGACATACGTATTTTTGTAGAACAAGAAACTGATTATTTGAGGTGTACTTCAGTGTTCATACTTTGACTCTGAACAAGAAAATTCAGAGATGCTGCGGTCGGAGAGATTCAGGCAAACCGAAATTAAGGGCGTCAACAAATGCAATTGATCTCTATAATTCACAACATTACACAACATATGCTCAGAAGAACAAAGTAATCTTTACAGGCTTAGCGCAACGAGGAGAAGACTGTATCATCTCAGACGCACTGCAGCCTGTGTCTCTTGGGCGGATGAACCGTCACCAGCTTCTTCTTCTGGGGCAACGACGACGCCACCTTCTTTTTAATCGGCAGCTCCATTGCGTCAACGCCGGCGAACCAAGGGTGCCTGAGCGCGGCAGCAGCCGTGAGCCGGTTCTCTGGGTTGCACGTGAGGAGGCCGCTCAGGACCTGGAATCCTTCCTCGGACAGCATCGTCTCAGGGAACAGCTCGCGCAGGCAGCTGTGCTTGTGCACATCCAGTTCCGGCAGAACTACGGTGGCGAACGCCGTGGACGAGAACCCGGGCCACGTCTCGTCGTCCGGCACGCCGAGCACGTCGAAGATGGCGCAGAGCTGGCCGTCCTCGTAGCATCCCTGGAACGGCGCGCTGCCCTTGATGATGGCGGCCATGACGCAGCCGAGCGACCAGGCGTCGACGCGCGCGTCGTAGTCCGTCATGTCCAGGAGCATCTCGGGGGCCTTGTACTGCAGCGTCCCGGCGGGCTCGTACGGCGGCGGCTCGGAGGTCGACATGGCCAGCCCAAAGTCGCAGAGCTTGACGTGGCTGCGGTCCTCGGCGACGAGGATGTTTTCCGGTTTGATGTCGCGGTGGACGATGCCGCGGCCGTGCATCCCCGCGGCGCCCGTCAGAATCTGCCACATCACGGCCCGCACCGTGGACTCCGAAAATGACTCGACAAGGAAGTCGGCGATGCTGGGGCCCACGTACTCCATGACGAGGCAGAGGCTCGCGGCAGCCGGGTCGCGGACGACGCCGTGGTAGCCGACGACGAAGGGGATGCCGGTGCAGTCCTCGAGGAAGCGCGCCTCCTGCATCAGCTCCTTGGCTGGGTCGCCGTCCGCCGCGATGGTGTGCTTGATGGCGACCGTCTTGCCGGTCACGCGGTGCCGCGCCTTCACGACGGCGCCGTAGTTGCCCGTGCCGAGGCGGCACGTCTCCTCGTACTGATCGCCGCTGCCGACGGCGATGCGCCGCCTCTTGCGTGTCGTGGCAGGGCGCTCCATCGATCTCTGATCGCGACGACGATCGACTTCCTCGCTCAAGAGATCGACGACCGCACTTTGGGGTTGCCCTGCCCTTATATGAGACGACGGAGGTGGGAGGGGATCGATGGTAGAAAGGATTATGCGAGCGAGATGGCTTCAAGTTGACGCAGACCCGGTCGACCCTTTTATGCTCCTATGGAGGCGGCAAAGGATTCAGTATCTTTTGATCGGCCTTCGGATCGCTGAAAGCGCGTGGCGCGCAGAAACCATGTCGGACTCGAACGAAGCCCTACGAAGTCGATCACCAAGTGATCGACGAAATGTCCGAGGGCAACAGCATTGAGGTCACGGCGGCGGCGGCAGTGGGGGCACGTCCCGCGCGCCCGGAGCCAGCCGTCGACGCCGCACCCAGCGTGGAAGAAGTGGCCGCAAGCCGGCACCACACGCACCAGCTCGTCGCCGCCGGCGTACCCCGACAGGCAGATGGCGCAGCAGTCCTCTTTCTTCGCTTCGCCGCCGTCCGTGCCCGCCGCCGTCGACGCCGCACCCCGCGTGGAAGCCCGCACCACCCCGAGAGCGCGCTCGACGTCCTGCCACTCTATACGTTATTCTAGCGCGGTTATATAGTGATCCATCGCATTCAGTGGTCAGTACGTACCTAGAGATGGAAAAAATAAAACTCCAGAAACTAGCAAGTAGCAGCACTGCTCCAGGGGAGTGAACGAACCTTCCCCGTTTTGTTGTCTGCGGCCTTGAGCTCCGTATTTATACGGGTCATATTACGCGTCCCGTGATCACGTTCTTCACATTTCACAAATATGCTCGAGGGCTTCAACTAACGCGCGCCTAAAGTAGTTTTTTTTTTTTTTGCAAGGGGCGCCTAAAGTAGTTTGAAGTCTTAACATATCCACGCCCTCTAGTCTTTAACATTCGCACGCCCTCTAGTGTCAATCTGATTGGTTAATATTAAAATACACACAATCCCTAATCAATTGATTATTGTGTCAATTATCAAATGCTTTCAAAAAGATTCTACTGTCCAAACATGATACTCTGCTTATTCCAAGAATTAATCTCTCGTCTTTCCTTCTGATCATTCCTACCAAGAGGCCTGTAACACTGCACAGTACATGCTCTGGGTTTTATATGACCTCATGAGGCAACTGGACATTGTATACGTGATTTGGTATGCCCAGCTGACTGGTTTTTTGCCCAGAATTGAGTGAAATCGTTACAATTGTTTCCATGCCAGAATTATGTGAGATATGGACCTGAAAAGATGCTTAAATCTGGGTAGACCCAGAGAATTGTGAAGCTTATGTGTCGACCAACTCATATCATAAATAAACATCATTGCTATTTTACTTAAGAATTTAGAATTAAAACACATGATTGTTCTAAATTGTAATAGTATTGACTTAATCTGCACCAATAAAATATGGCCTGCTAAAAGAATCATTATAAATCATTTTCTTTCTTTAAAATAATATGATAGTCTTCTGTGGATTGTGTTCCTGACTCCTGTGGTTTTCAAGGAACCGCGAGACAACTGTAAGTAGAAATGGTCAAGTCTACGTGTTCAACAGATTGTCGTTGTTTATACATAGATCAGAGGAACAAGACCGCGTCGTGACCTAGTCCACTTTCATTTTTCCTTTGTAAAATGTACTGCTGACCAATGATCAATCCTAATACAAAATGCAGAAACATATTAGCCATTTTTTTAACATATTGATCATTTTTCACTCACGAAATTTCTTAACCAAAGAGAAATAAAATAAAACCATTACAGTGATAAGGTTTTTTTATTCGAATTACAGTGACCACCGTTACGGCTACGGGTGTTTTGTTGCCTGGGGTGTGCGTATCTGCGCGCTATTTCACCTATGCAAAATCCTACAAATATCGACAATGGAGGGCCGATCAGATAACAAGAATAGCACATTGACTCGCTATATCAAACCCGCTGCACGCCGCCCACTCGCGGCGGCATCGGCGGGCACTCCGGCCGCGGCGGCCTGGGCAGCGGCCAGAGCCCGCCGCGGCAAAGCGGGCACGTCCGGCGCGCCCGGAGCCACCTGTCGACGTCGCAGCCCGCGTGGAAGAAGTGGCCGCACGCCGGGACCACCCGCACCAGCTCGTCGCCCTTGACGTACTCCGTCAGGCAGATGGCGCAGCTGTCCTCCTCCTTCCCCTCCGGCGACAGCAACGGCGCCTTCCGGTTCTTCTTCATGGCCGCCGCCGCCGCCGCCTGCGCGTACGTCATTAGCGTGGTGGCTCCCAGCGCGAGCTCGACGTCGTGCACCGCGCCGGCGCTGGCGCCCGACGCGGCGGCGGCGACGATGGCAACTATCAGCACCGCGATGGTGACGACGCCGGCGACCTCGAGCGCGAACGCGGTGTCAGGGCTCATGCTCGCTGCTGTTGCGCGGTGCTGATAGTTGGTTAACGACGCGTGCTCGGCGCTGACGTTGATGCGTGCTCTGCTTGGGTCAGGGCAGCGGGACGAGCAGCTTTTACTAATACTTGGCGCGTTGCTGAAACCTAGAGCTTTTCACCTTCCCGGCAATGGCGTAAGGTCAGCCCAGCAGCAAAAGGCTTTTCAAAAGAAAAGGAAAAAAAAGTTTTCCTATCCAATGAACGTTAGTCAAAGCGAGTCCTCGGTAACGGTTGCTTTTGAATTCCCTGGGAACAACTATGTTCTACGATGAGTTATGAACAAAAGCAAACTGCTGAACTCAATTCAGATAATTATTGAAGTTCTTCTCCTACTTTTTTGAAATTTTTGAGGCAGGTTCTGATAATTGCTGACATAGTGTTGAATATTTACTAACAATAGTTTAGAAAAAAAAATGTTGGCGAAGGTTTCAGAGATTGTTCGAGTTGGGACTAGATTACAAAAATAGTCGAACTATGTTTTAAAAGTTGTTGAAAGGTTTTCAGAAAGCGTTGAAGTATGCTTAAAAAAGGGTCCGGTTTTGTTGATTGCTGGTGTAAGTTTAGTCATAACCCACGTTAACTGGTCCACAAGGCGTGAGCGCATGCATCCACATGGCGCAAAGCAAGTGCTGACTTCTTTCCTTAACCACATCAATGTTTACCTAGATCTTGTCCGAGTACCAAGAAACACTTCAAATTCCTCTCGTTTCCATGTGTACCCCACGAGGATGCAAATAAAAGTGCCAATATCCATTTCAAATTCGACCAAAATCTAAATTAATATCTTCGCAATATCCTCGGCTCTGCATTACCTACGACATCAATTTACTCCACATTGGTATAATACTAAAAAGATTCTACTCCTCCGTAGTATAATAATAAAAATTGCACTAATTTTCGTACCTCACCATCAGAAAATGGAGGGACCGAGGGAAGAACTAAAACTTGCTCAGCTACACGCACATTAGCTAGCTAGAAAACATGAACGACTACATAGATTTTCAATGATCAAAATAAATTCCCGCACCATCTCACCCTATATGAACGACTACAAGGCTACGAGCAGAGAGCGCCAGCAGCAGGCATACTTACCTTCAAAGTCAATACCTGCGTCTCAAGCATTTCACAAGCGGTGTTGGCGCGCGTTCACGCCTGGTGCTTAATACTTCCTACGGTTTTAAATTGTTGACATTTGACTATTTCTGAGTTTTGTTTGACTATTTATCTTATTCAAAATATTTAAAAATTTATCATTGATTTTGTTATGATTAGTTTCATCACTAAAGGAAGTTAAAATATAGCTTATAATTGTGCATATTTAAGTTAATATTTTAAATAAGATGAATGGTCAAATAAAACTCAAAAATAGTCAAACGTCAACAATTTAAAACCGAAGGGAGTATTTGTCAGGCAGCGCTTAGCTTCTTTGGGCACGGCGCTAGAGATGAAACGTGTGCTGGCGTGACTAAGCCTTTTTCTTTTCCTTTCTTTCTTTTTTTTTTGAGTTGCTTTCTTTCTTTTTTAGAACAGTGACCTCGGAACTATGGGCTATGGCCACCCCCGCAATTCCGATTGTCAACAAGTAGGAAAACCCGTTTATGCGTGTAATAACCATTGAAGCGTCTTGCTTGATCTACCATGGTAAACTTGTAGTACCAAAAACGAGCATTCATTTAGCACTGAAATCATTACACATTATAATGTTTATAGAATATGCGCACGGTAATACTAAAATATTACAAAATATGCAATATGACTAAAAATGCGAATAACCTAGACACTTCTAAGTGCTAACAATGCTAACATATGGCAACTCCACGGATCCAAGAAATATCTTCCCGCCTTCTCTTTCGACCACCTCTGTAGGCCTCACATCCTTGGGTCCCCTCATGTCTTGTAGCTTCTCACCCTTAGCGCCAATCCTTATGGCAAGCAAGTGACTATCCTTACCCCAAGGGAGTTCATTCTTCTCGCGATGGAGCGCGACCCAATACCCTCCCTTCTCATCCGGTCTTATATTATCTGGGTATCCTGGTAACTCGGCAAAGATCTCTGACTTGCCAGCCTTGGGCCCTCGGATCCAGAATTTAAGAAGCTTGCACGGCCCGGTCGATGAAACGACGAGGTGAGTCCTATCGGCGCTGATAGCAATGCCGTTAGGGTAGGTGACATTGGATTGGATCACAGTTACCTGATTGGTGTGAGGATCGAACTTGATGATGCGACCTGTCGAGTCGTTGGTGGCGGTGACCATCTCATGTTGGGCTCGTGTATATGTTGTGCTACTTGAGGTGAAGTATACGTCTCCGGTGACTTGGTCGATGTCCACCCCGTTCGTGAAGCTAAGCGGAACGCCTTCGGCCTCCGTCACGAGCACGGTTGCTTCCCCGCCGTTAGGCCCCACCCGCATGAGTCCCATGTATGCATCGGCAATGTAGAGGTTGCCGGATTCGCGGTGAAATCGTAGACCTAGCGGACGGCCGCACAAACTTTCCTTGGCGACGATTGGGACTTGGGAGAAGTCGATCGGGAGCTCAGAGTTGGGTTTCACCGAGCAATTATTTTTGGCGTAGCTTGGGCTGTATGAGAACGTCTTCCAACCGGCACTCTCGCCTTCGTACTTGAGGATGCGCCCGTCGTTGACGCTGACGTAAGGCCCGGCGCCATGCGGATCGAAGGCGACGCTCTCAGGCCCGATCACCAGGTCCGGCAACTCCATGTGCTGCGTTTGGCTGGCGTCGATGGGCTTCGTTACGCTGGGCCCTACGCGAGCGGCGGCGGCAGAGGGCACGAGTAGAAGGACTAGAAGCGAGATCATCGCGAGAAGACCGAGCTTGGGCGTCCTCATCTTGGTTGTTCGGCGTCGCGTCGATGGAGCCACGTGAACCTTGCGCTATGCTGCTGCTTGTTGCCTGTTCGGTTGGTTTGATGTGGAACGGGAGGGCACCCTGGCGTTGGTTTTATAGGTGGCTTCAGCGAGCATCAGCTCCGAGTCTGTGTTGATACTTAGACGGCCGATACCGATCCTGCGTCGACGTTCTCAGCAAATAAGGAACGAAAACGGAAGCAGGTTCCGTACCTGTAACAATCAATTTCGATTCCAGTTTGAGGATCAATCGAGTCCCTGTAATCGAGAGGAAATATGAGAGAGAGGAACTGAGGATGCTCTCGGCAGTCCTAGGCTTGCTACCATGCGTTGCGAAGCTCCAGCTATGTCGCGGCAAGCATGATCGCAATTCGCAAGCACTTCCATGCCAGCTTCGACGAGCTTTCCCGCCGGATGCTGGTCGCCGTTGGGAAGCACGCAATGACCCACCAACCCGACGGGCGTGCTGTTAACTATAAGCGTATAATGTTGTTATTTGTGGACGCTTTCATGATTTGGTATTGAAGTCTGAGATGATTTATATAACACACAAACCGATGAACAGTCTACGATATGACACTGCGTGCTAACGTACATGTTGTTAAGGTAGGCTAGATCGGCACTAATAGATTGACTTGTGAGTTTTTTTGATGGAAAAGTTGACTTGTGAGTTGAAAGCTGAATATATAGAGTCGCGATTTATGGACTGGAACAGATTCGGCTCATGGCTCGCAGTGCCGGGTTGCACGGATCACAGTTTGCCAGCCAAATATTTATGGAGGCCTTGGCATCATTAATCTAAAACTCATGGGTTATGCACTTCGTGTTAGATGGCTCTGGTTGCAATTCACGGAGGACACATGTTGGCGCCAACTTGCGATGCAGTTCGAGCCAACAGTGATCAAGCTATTTCGTGATGCGACGGTAGTACAGCTTGGCGACGGGGCCCGGGCACTATTTTGGACTGACAAGTGGTTCAATGGCACGTCCATAATTGATGCATTCCCAGCACTGACCCAGGCCGTCGATCCCAAGGTGCAGCAAACTAGGAAAGTCTCAGAAGGCCTCCCTGATCGACGTTGGATGCAGGACATAACTGGAGCCCTGACAACCCAAGTAATGTGGGAATACATTACTGGAGGCTGCTAATGGTTCCTGAATCATTGTGTGCGCAGGTGCTCAGAGCAAAATATTACCCTGATGGTGATTTGCTTGGGGCATCAGAAGGACCGGGGATATCTTACTCATGGAGAAGCATACTAAGAGGAGCAGAGGCTTTGAAAAATGGCCTGATTTGGCGTGTGGGTAATGGTGAACGTATTAACATCTGGATGGATCCATGGATACCAAATGCAGCGACACGCAGGCCGGTAACTCCACGAGGTCAGAACCTAATCACACGTGTTTGTGACCTAATGAATCCTATTACTGGGACCTGGGACGAACAGCTAGTTCGAGATATATTTTGGGAGATGGATGCAAATCTAATTTTAGCCCTACCAGTGAAAGCTGACCATGAGGACTTTTTGGCGTGGCACCATGACAGTAGAGGTATCTTCTCAGTCAAGTCTGGTTACCATGTATTGAAAGACCAGCAAGATCGCGGGGCAAAAAAAAATTTGGGGAATCATCATCAGGTGAATGCAGTAGAAAACTGAAATGGCCACAAATCTGGAAGCTGAAAGGACATCCAAAAGTTTTACAGTTTATATGGAGACTGGCTCATAATAGCTTGCCTTTTGGGAGGAATATTGCTCACAGAGGTATGGACGTCGACACTAGATGCCCAGTGTGTCACAGGTTGGATGAGGATGGTGGACACTTATTTCTGAAATGTAAAGCGGTAAAGGTGTGTTGGCGTGCTATGAATATGGAGGATATCAGGCTCATACTTTTAGAGCAGAAATCGAGTGCTGAAATGGTGAAACAAATATTGGCTTTTGAAGACAAGCTCAGAACTGAGGTGATTCATTTCCTGTGGTGTTGGTGGGATGCTAGAAATAAAGCCAATGCTGGGGAGAGGATGCCATCCACGGGGGAAGTAGTGCACAGAACACAATTTCTGGCAGCTGATTTTCAGATGCATTCAGTGGCAAAGGAGAAAACAAAAGGCCAGCAGATGCAGCCTAGTTTAAAGTGGCAACCCCCACCACAGGATGTACTTAAGATCAATTTCGATGGGGCATTTGTGCAGGAAACCAGAAGTGGTGCGTGGGGCTTTGTGGTAAGAGATGCAGATGGCAATGGTGTTCTTGCTGGAGCGGGCAAACTGTCATCAGTTTTCGATGCAATTTCTGCAGAAGCAGAGGGCTGTCTGGCAGCACTTCGAGCGGCAAATCAGTTGGGCATATCCAGAATTATTGTGGAGTCAGACTCATCGAACCTTGTACAAGCACTGAAGTCGGCGGATTTTGATCAGGCACCGGCTGGCTTACTCTTCAGGGAAGCAAGAGATGAACTGATCTTTAATTTTGATGTCCTAGAAATTCGCCATTGTAATCGGGGATGTAATAGTTGTGCTCACGAACTTGCTCGTGCTGCTATGTCTGGGACCCGGGTCAGTACTCAATCTGGACTGACCCCCTCCCGTCATATGTATCTGAACTTTTGGTTCGCGATTTCGCTGAACCCCAAATTAATTGAGATAGCGAGTTTGAGATCAAAAAAAAAATGTGGGAATACATCTAACTTAGAGACCAACTCGATAGCTTCAACTTGCAGCAAAATACTCAAGATCGATGGATATGGACCAAAGAAACATCCGGAACCTATACAGCCAAATCCGCATATCTGTCCATCTTTGAAGACAAGAGGAAAATGCCATGTGCAAGGATCCTATGGAAGAGTTGGGCTCCCCCAAGAGTTCGTCACCATGTATGGCTGGCTTTACATGGTCGCCTCTGGACTGCGGACAGGATGAGGAGACGCAATATGGATTCACACGTTCCATGTCCCCTATGTGGCCGGGAGCAGGAAGGACACCAACACCTATTCTGGCTTTGCTCTTTTACGCGGCAGGTCTGGCAGCATATCGCACAAGATCTAAACCTGCCATCGAGGCCGAACACCAACACTTGGCAACATGGATGGCGGCAGTGGCGAAGAAGCATATCGCAGCAACAGAGACGAGGGTTCGACTCCTTGTTCGTGCTTATGATGTGGCTAATCTGGAAGGAAAGAAACGCCAGGGTATTTGAAGGAGAACTAGCAACAGTGGGTGCCATATATGCACGTTGTAAAGAGGAAATCGTGTTGAAATTAAATTAAATCGTGTGAAATTCGTGCTCTGCACATCAATCGAATGGCAAATCGGTGAGCAAAAACGGAGCTACTAGTCAACGCCAGTAGTGCTCCTCTTTCGTGAATGGCTACTGGCTAGTGAACTTAAACTAGTCCTCCTCTTTCCTTTAACTTCCCTATTTCTTGAGAAAAAAAACGCCAATAGTGCTGCAAGCATGCAATGCATATGGTTGCTTCTGCTTATGCTGGGGAATGAAAATCTTTCAGAGAAACTTGTGGTTCCTCTACGTTGCTGTCCAAACAGGACCTTCTGTTGCTGTACGAAATCATCACCTGTTTTTTCATGCCATGAAGCTCTGCTTTCATTTTGCCAGCAGATGTGTGATGAGGCAGAGTAGTTTAGTAAGGTACTTGGCTCGTCACTGTAGCAATATCGAACTGACAATGCACTGTGATTTCTGGTCATTTGAGGAGAGCACTTTCGAGGTATTTTAGCATATGCTCGGTGAGTTCTTGTGGCTTTCAAGGGAGAGAAAATCGTAACTAGAAATGGTCAAAGTCATCTTTCGAAAGAAAAGGAAAGAAAGAAATGGTCAAGTCAACGTGAAGGTATTCAACAGATTAGTCGTTTTTATATAACCTACTTGGTCTTAAACATCGTGTCATCACCCAGTCCACTGTACGAGCAAAGATTCTTCTGTGTATCAAAAAAAATTTTTAAAAATGAAATGCGAAAGCTCAAATACCTGCACAGAATCTGAGTCTGACACATCTGTTTTCTTGTTCTTTTTTGCGAGGAACACACAAGCGGCGCACACACCTGTTTTCTGATCGTGTGTGGTAGCTAAAGAAATTTGGATATGAGTGTCTGAACTAGTTGGTATTGATATAGGATAGGATTATGAATCAGCAGGAAGATGCTGGTTTATAGCAATAAAAAGTTATGTTTGGATAGGACATGCTTGGAGCTTGGTTTAGGGGATCTGGACATTGAGAAATGAAATGTGCTATCAGAATGCTATCCGGAATGACTTGGCGAGTGTTTGGAGAAGAACTGACTGGCTGATGATGCAATGGAAGATCCACGTGGATTGCTCGATTTTGTCTAAAAATTAATTAACTGTTTACTTTTGAGTCACAAACTACCCATTTGGCATTGCCGTACACGAATCGACCAAAAGAGAAAAGAGAATATTGGCATGAAAAAAGGAGAAAACTTTCCACCAATTCCACCTCTGCAATAACGTGTCCGATAGCAATCTCTCTGTTGTGTACATAATCCTAACAAAAAGAATCGACAATCAACAATGGAAGTTGTAAGCTGTTCGACTCACTGCGTCGGGCCCACTCTGGCTCGCGGCGGCATCGGCGGGCACTCCGGCCGTGGAAACCTGGGCAGCGGCAAGAGCCCGCCGCGGCAGATCGGGCACGTCCGGTGCTCCCGGAGCCAGCCGTCGACGCCGCAGCCCGCGTGGAAGAAGTGGCCGCACGCCGGCACCACCCGCACCATCTCGTCGCCCTCGGCGTACTCCGACAGGCAGATGACGCAGCAGTCCTCTTTCTTCTCTTCGCCGCCGTCCTTCCCCTCCGCCGGCGGCGGCAGCGGCGCCTTCTTATTCTTCACGGCCGCCGCCGCCGCCGCGTACGTCATGAGCGTGGCGGCCCCGAGCGCGCGCTCGACGTCGTGCACCGCGGCGCGCCGCCCCGCGCCGGCGTCGCCGCCGCAGGCGCCCGAGAACGCGGCGACGACGACGACGATGACCAGCGCCAAGGCGACCACCGCGGCGATCTCGAGCGCGAACGCGGTGTCGGGGCTCATCATGCCTGGCGATGTCTGCTGGTTGCTCTGGTGCGGGCGACGACAAAGCAGCTTTTTCTGGGTAGGTTCTTGCCGCTCTGGTGAATGAACGAACCAAGCAAGCTCGTTCCAGGAGTGATTAATTTAGCTTTCTGGCCAAGTCATCCGGTGTTGTTCCTAGAAAGTTTCAGAGGGGTTTTCCCGCTTTCTTCCGGCGCACAATCTCCTCACGTTAAACCCCGGGGTAATTGCGCTGCCGCTGCCCATTTTGTTTGCTTAGCTCCACACTGCACTGCACTGTGCTCCGGATCCCCCTTTGGTTTCTAGAACGTGTCAGCGGTGACCGCGAGAGTGAGCTGTCGTCGCGAGAGTTTCCGCGTGTTTTGACCCCGCGCCCGCCGTGTGTCGCCATGCCCGTCTCTTAACCAAATTCAGCAGCAAATTAAAAAGGAACTAAAATCTCTTTTGCAACTGCCGTTGGCTCGGATCACGTGTTCGTCCCCTGGATCGCTCGCGCGCGCTTGGTGGCAACAAACTCCAAACGGCATGGAAAAGCGAAAACGTACTACTCCTAAGATCGTTGTCTTCGTCGGCTGAGCTTGATCGTTTCGGCACTTGCGCCTGCATTCCTCCGCAACAGCCAACAGCGACCGCTGCTGCGGGCGGCTTCTTGATAGCGATCCGATCGCTAGAAGAAGAGGTAACAAGTGAAAAGGCGGCGATGCGTCTGAGAAACTAGCAACCACCGGAGAAAGCTGGTACAATACTACCTTTCCCGTTTCGGTGTCTAGAAGAACCTGTGCGCTGCCGCTGCGTCCGTGCGGTGCGGTCACCCGACGCCTTTTGCTGGACCAGAATTTTCCGTGTGTTTCTTGCTCCGGATTCCCTTCCGGAATACTTCGTCCGCAGTTACCCCTGGGCCAAATTTGACGGACATGTGACGAAGCGCGTGTTTGCTTCTATTAGAAATTCGAGTGAACGGCCAGCTCCGGAATCGCCATTTCGCCGCCAGTTCCCTGCATCGCACTTTCCTGGACGGAACAGAGATAGCAAGTCTTCCTGGCTGGACCTCTCTGGTTCCTCGGGGCGCATTCCCGCCTGCATTTCCCCGCGACAGCGACCGCCTGAATTTGGTTGCATCCGGCCGATTAATCGAGGGTATCCGCGTGTCCCTGCACCATTGCATCGTGCCGAGACGAAAAAAGAGAACGACAAGGCACTGTGAACACAAAAAGGCAACCGGCAACAGGACCCCTTCCAAGCGCTGGGCCAGGTTTTGGGCCGGTCACCGTCAGAACATATCTTTGCAGCGAACGACCACGGCAGTTCCATTTCACCTCGCTCCCCAAACGCTCGTTGTGGAAGAGCGGTTAACAGCGGAGAGCATTCTTCTCCGTTGCTCGTATTCCCATTCCCTCGACCGACGATCGATGGAGGCGCTCCGCACCGCCATGGCCGCGTTCCTCCTCTCCAGCCTCTTCTTCCTCGCCGCGCCGGCGCCGCCCGCTCTCGCCGCCACCGACCACGTCGTCGGGGGATCGGCGTGGTGCATCCCGCCAAGCGCCAACCTGTACGAAGCCTGGGCGGCCAACAGGACGTTCGTCGCCGGCGACAACCTCGGTGAGCCCGCACGTCCTCAGTAGTGCTAGCGATGCAGAATGAACCAGAGCCACGCCCGTCATCCTTCTTGTGCCGTGTGATACAGTTTTCAGGTTCGAGAAGGGGTTCTACGACGTGGTGCAGGTGTCCAGGAGGGAGTACGACAACTGCACCGCGGGCGATCCCTACAACTCCTTCAGCGCCAGCCCCGCCGTCGTCCCGCTCGACTACGCCGGCGTGCGCTACTACGTATGCAGCGTCGGCAACTACTGCAGCCTCGGCCTCAAGTTCTTCGTCACGGTCCAGAACCCACAGCAGTATGAATAACACCTCTTCATGTATCTGCAATGACTAGTCGTAAGCCCAGTTATAGTAGTACCCAGTAGCACTATGTATCATCAGCATCAGTTATGGTTACCCAGTAGCAGTCTGCAATCTGCAGTAATGATGCTCGTCATCTATCAAATCATTCAAGGTTGTAGATTAGCCGCACGATCAACAGCAGTGCGCAAGACATATACTATGATGCACAACGGCTATGCACAATCTGCAAAGTTGTTCCGCATCAATCAAACAATTCCAAGATTGTAGATTAGCCGCACGATCAACAACTTGGCGCACGATAAATACTTCGATGCACAACGGCCATGTCAAACTCTTCTACGATACTAGCGATAGCGCACCCAGAACCATAAGTCTCCACAGCATTCAACGAATACCAACTTGCCTTTGTAGAAATCACTCTTACAAGTCTCCACAACACAGTTATAAGTAGCCAGCTACTCCTGAATAGCATTTTTCAGTTGCAACAAAAAGGATACAGTCCCTTGCTTACCGGGTAGAATCGATATCGCTATTTGATAACTTGCGACAACAAACCATAGAGATGCCACTGGATCCAAAAATTTACTGCAAACCTTGCAAAGTTTCTTCACGTGTGCATCTCTCAAAAGTACCTAGATGATATACTCCGCTTACTGTTGTGCACACTGGACTCTTTGGGCTCCTCCAGGCATATCATCATCCTCCTCGTACGCCTCCTGCGCAGCATGAGCCGCCTTCCTACGCATCTCCTCCTCGATGTTGTTGACATCATGCATGGTAGTCTCCTCGCACTCATCTAGCTCCATATCTGTCAGCTTGGATGCAGGCTTTGGTGGAAGTACTGTCTCAAGAGCCTTGCATTGGTCAGGTGACAGTGAGTCAGGGAACTCCACCGTGAAATGAATGTAGAGCTTGCCCTTCATGAATGGCTTCCCGTACATAGGCATTCCCTCGTCGTTTATCGCCTTGAACTGGTCTGCTCAAATTTATAAAAGAAGGATTAACAACAAAGACAGCCGCACGAGTAAAATGCTGCTTAAGATAATCTGAGAACAAGGTCGTACCAGGCTTAACAACTTCACCAGGGTTTGACTTGATAAGAAGCTGCCTGTTGTCCAGGTGTGTAAGAACAAACTGGAACCCACAAAGAGCTTCAGTCAGAGATAAGGTGTGCTCATAAAACAGATCATCACCCTTTCTTTTGAACTTTGAGTGATCCTTCTGCTGGAGGACAAACACAATGTCTCCAGTGACAGTATCAGGCTGCAAACAAGATAAAACACGTTATATAATTTTGAAAATCATCAAATGCAAGCTCATATTTATCGTGCTGATATTTGAACAAGCATACCGCCTCATCAGCTTCACCAGGGAAGGTGATCTTCTGGTTGTGTTGCATCCCCTTCTCAACATGAACCTCCAGAACCTTCTTCTCCTGAACGACCTTCTCACCCTTGCACCCAGGGCAGCGATCCTTCTCGTTGATGCTCTCTCCAGTCCCCTTGCACTCATTGCAAGGCTGCTGCATCTGCTGTATCATGGATGGCCCCAGCTGACGAATGGTTACTTTCATGCCAGAACCCTGGCAACCTGGGCACCTCATTGAAGCACCGGACTTGGAGCCCTTACTGGAACAAACAAGGGAGCATGCTCAAAAAAAGGATGTGGAATATGCTTTTTTCAATTGGGAAAGAGAAGACCATACTTACCCCTTGCACTTAGAGCAGATGACGCTGCGCGAAAGGGAGAGCTTCTTTGAGGTACCATTGTAAAGATCTTCTAGAGAAACTTTAAGTGGATGGACTACATCCTCCCCTCTCCTTTGTCTCCTTCCCCTGCTGCTGCCACCACCTGTGAGCAAAGCATACAAAAGCCTTTTACTACATCAACAAAACAAAGAACAAAACAGAGTTGATACTCAGAAACATAGGCACAATCAAACAATACCTCCAAAAGAGGACCCCCCACCAAAGAAGGATGAGAAGATGTCAAATGGATCAACATGGCCTCCTCCTCCACCACCCATTCCTTCCTTGAGAGCATCTTCACCGTACTGATCATAAATCTCACGCTTCTCTGGGTCGCTCAAAACCTCATAAGCTTGTGCGAGCTCCTTAAACTGAACCAACATTAAAATAAAGACTTTACTATAGATCATGAATCCATACAAAAATTTAGCAGAGGTTGTATTGAAAGGGATTGGATATTTTAAGAAGAATTCTGTTTCAAACTGTCAATATGCAGTTGCCAATACCAAGAGAGTATAAATATGTAAAGCAGGAAAAATTCCTAGCAAGCATATACAATAAACTGACACAAATATAATTCAAACAATCATGATGATCTGTCACATTTACGAAGTGAGTCTCATTGCATGCTTGCACTCAATACAGGAGCAACCAGAAATAAATTATCTTTGGATGATTATTGACTATACCAGACCACACAGTACAATCAAACTTCTCAAGGGTCATCAAAAATACCCTTTGGCCAATAAACAGAAAGGGTCACTACATGTTATCTCTCATTGTCTGAAAACATTTTAATCATTATTGTGTGGATTGAAACATTATGTCAAACTATCAACAGGGGATTCATCAGTGATGGCCAAGTGCTGCAGCCCCCAACTCATAACCAGGGATACTGAAAACACTACTCCATTGCTCTCAATCCAGTCAAATGAGTTATTTCACAAGACATGTACATTGTATCTGAGGATATAAAGCAAACTGATATTGAACATCTTTTGGACATCCAGGTCGCTGTAAGCTGAAGCTATTTCCCCATAACAGCATAGCAAGTTTAGCAACACAACTAAACACCAAAAACTAGGTACAAAAAAGTCTGCATCACCTGAAAGTATCAGTAACTACCTACCACGAAAAACTAACATGTGTGAAAATGATCACTCAACACATGACCTCAAGAACCCACTAATCAAATAATAGCGCTAAGCGTCTGTCCCTTTGTTCTTCCCCTTAGGCTTAGGACCATTTTTCTAAGTACTAGTAGCTTGCAGAAGGGAGTTCGGCAGAAGTCCCTCCACACGACCACGACGTAAAACAACCTACATCTCACGCCCACGGATCACCAGCCACGAACTTGTCACATGAAAAATGAGCTATACAAGTACACATCCCACCAGAAGCAGATCAAGAAGCATCAACGAATTTACCAGACGATCGCATCATGGGATGCAAGATAGATGCACATAAACATCTACACAAGCCTACACCAATCCTTTCACGGCACCAAATTCAACACAAACGAAGTCGGTGCTCGACCCCGATCTACCGCACCAGATCACAAAAAGATCGCATCGCGACCAGATCGCAAGGGGGGAAGGGAAAGGTGGAGAGGATCACGGACCTTCTCGGGGTCTCCGCCCTTGTCGGGGTGGTTCTTGATGGCGGCCTTGCGGTAGGCCTTCTTGAGGTCGTCCTGGGTGGCGGTCTTGGGCACCCCAAGGATCTCGTAGTACTTGGTGTTGTCGCTCTTCTTCGGCGCGCGCCCGAACATCTTGCCGCCGCCGGAGAGGAGGCCCCGCTCGCCGAGTCGTGTAGCCCTAGCCTTCGCCGCCGCCACCGCCGCCGCTCCTGCGGGTGGAGGTGAGGTGGGGAGGAGCAGAAGCGGAAGCGGAGCGGAGGAGGCGGTCAAAGCTGGGTGGCCGAGCGAGTGGGGAAAGAGAGGGTTTGCTACGCTCTTTGCGCGTGGGCTTTGTAGAAGACTGAAGACTCCAAGTACGTCAACGCCGTAGTGGACGCGTAGTCGTGCTGGAAGATGCAGATGGAATGGGCCGGGCCGGGCCGGACGTTGCTTTGCGGCACAATTGAAGTGGGCGCACATTTTTCGCTTGTGGGCTGCTGGTTTTCATGGAGCACAATTTTTCTATTTCACAACGACATGAAATACACTTCGAAAGTTTGTTGAGCCCACAGTAGCTCAATCACAATTTGTTGAGCCTTATTTACTCCAGTCTTTCGATGAGAGTCTTATTGGTTGTCTTCCTATGAAAACATTTCGACCATTATTTAAGTGCTACGAGGGGGCAATACAAGGTACGTAATGGGTAAAGTGCTTACCTGCAACAGTAATCATTAGTTATTTTTCTATGAAATTTATTTCAGGGGCAGACTTGCTTGGAGACTAACATGAGTATGTTGCATGATGTCGTCAGAAGCTGGGTGTATGTGTTGACAAGGAGAAACTACCATTTCTGTGTCAACTAAAAAAAAAATCTAAATGCAAAAAAAGAGAGACAAACATGTTGTAGCGAAAAATAGCAGAGCAGGAGGAACCAGTGATTATGATGATTTTTTTTCTTTTTTTGAGGAAACGGTTATGATTTGAGCTATCTTGATATAAATGGGTGTTGTTAATTTCAAAATGTTTATTAACTCTTACTTAGCATAAATGAGGATTCCACAAATGACAGCAGGGAATATTACATATATGTACACATGCTTTGGTCAATATATTCGTTCGTCCTCACGAAACGAAATATGTCATACAGGAGGGTCAGCTGAGCAATTACCTGGACCACCAACGCGCCGAATCGAGAGGAAGCGCGGGATTGAATTGCCATTCATGTGGATCTAGAAAAGACAAATGAATAAGAACTGAGACAACCAAACAAACATTTGTTGATCCTATACTACCAAACAACATGATATATGCTATTTTTCTGCCCAATGCTACATGAGGTTCTTCAAATTTGTAATCATTTTCTTCTCTCGGATTAAGAGCTCCTCTGTCCTATCATCTTTTTTTTTTTGACTAGTCGTCCTGTCATCTTTCACTCCCATGGTCATCCATCCACAACATCAAATGCATAAAATGATTCACGATATATAAGGATTTAGTTTTTCGCAAAATATTTTGAAATGAGACAATTGCACGTCCCTCAAAACACATGCAGTTAACAAATTCAGTGGAAAAGTTATATATCCTTTACATTCTTTTTTGATAGTTTTTATCAACAAAACCACTGGCGAAGATTATCATTTTTCACCCAAGTCCCTTGATCCCGAACAGCGATCGTGCAATCATGACATTCCAACGGCTACTGCCAGCCAGAGGGGTTGCCACGGTCTCATTTCCACCCCCAAATCAAATGCACTTCCAAAGGACTTTTGTGCAAATATGTCTCCTCGAAATGCAACTACCTTTTCCAATTTCCCTTCAAAGCAACGAAAAGTGCAGGTAAAAAGGGGAAAAAGAAAATCGAAATCCACGCGCACGAACACACAGAGAGTGGGGAAGGACAAACAAGGGGAACGCGAGGGGAGAGGGCATGGTCTGCCTCCCGTCTCGGGCAATCAGGCTCTTTCCTGTTCTCCGCCCAGGTGAGGCCCCTGTGTCAACCCCATCGGATGCTAAGAATTGCGCCGTCTTGGAGGGCGTGGTAACCGGCGATGCGCGCCCCTGGTTTGGCGCTCGTGTTTTGGTCTGTTTTGGGTGCGGATTTCTTTTGATTCGAGGGATGGACGCGTGTTTCGATTTGGGCTGCATTTGCCGCATTTCTGTGTAATTCGCCGCTGGGCTATGTTTGATTCTCTCTCGTGCCTGCCGTCTGAGGCTCTAAGCTGTACTCGATTTCCCCGGGTTTGCCTCCCGGGAGAAGTTACAAGTAGTATTCCGTGCAGGCTGGTGGGTTTTTTTAGGCAGAGATTTATTGTGCTGAAAGTTTGGCCAATCCCTCATGTTAGCAACAATCATGTTTGCATGTCCAAGATTTTAGATGGGGTCTCTATATCATTCGTTCCCCCTTTCTGGTTTCGTTTAACGTGAAGTTGTTCAGTTTTGGACAAATGAAGCAGAGTCCATCGGTTTTGGTTTCCTTTTGCAGCATTCGAGATTTCTTCCATTTGCATCCATTTGTGATGCACATTCTCAGAGCTGTTTTTGCCTGTCATGGAATTATTCATGCTTTTCATTTAGCTCTTGCTCTTGTGAAATGAATCTTCTTCTCTTGTCGGATGCGTTGGCTGGCTCAGTTTTGCATCCCTTACAACACTTAAAAAGTTGGTTGCCGATTCTTTCTGGGAACTGCTTCTAATTCTGAACCGGTTCATGATTGCAGTCATTCGATAGCAAAGTAGCTTACATTTTTCCTGAGATGCTGCCAAAAACATTTCGAACAAAACATTTTCATTTTCGTGATGAAGATTTCCTGTCACTTTGCGTTTCCTTAAAAAAAAATCTTTATATTTATCCAATATTAATGTACATAATGGCTCCTTCAATAACTAGAGATTAGGTAACTAGTAAATAGCAGTAGCCACTGGTACTTGGCAAGTTTGGTGTCATAGTCCTAGACCAGTTTTGTGTACTTGTTGGTTATCTGTGAGAATGGAACAACCAGATAGAGTAATGACAGACAGAATATATGGTTGTTCCGACTGACCTTATAATATCAGTTAGGTTATTTGTTGCATTCTTCACTGGATCCAATATATTTTTGCCGATGATGCTTACTTTCGTCCTTCATGTGTAGATTTTCGTATATATGTTTTCCTTGTTTCAGCGACTTGCATGTGCTAGCATTTTGATGCGTTAATACTGCCACACATTGCTTGGAATTCTAGCAATTGAGATGTTCCATTTCTTGGTTGAGTGATAGTACAAATCCTATTCGTGTTTTAACCTTAAGCTCTAAGCAGAAGGCATCTTTACTTCTTTCGTGCAATAATCGCTGTAACAAACTCGTCTTAGGTCATTGAGTTAGCGAAAGTGGAGGAGGATCATGGGCATCGCATCCAAGTGGATTAAATCGTTGGTTGGAATAAAGAAGCAAGAAAAGGGGCAGAATGCAGAAAAGCAAGAGAATGAACAGAATGTTGAGAGCAGTAAAAATGTAAGTTATGGTATTCCACATAGATTTTTTTTCTACAATTACCTCTTATGGTTTACGCTTAATATCTAGTCCACTGAACCATATTGTAAAGAATAAATTATTTTTATCTTATCTTTTCCGTTTTCATGAGCACAACTTGGATGTGCAAATATTCTTGTTCGTTGTCTTCTTCTGTGGTAACATGACAAATCTTGAAGAATCAGAATAAACTGCAAAAGAATAGAAGGTTTAACCACCAACACTGGCTTGTTGGATGCCACACAACTTCTGTTGTTGGTATGTCACTGTCACAAGCTTGTTACTCAACGAACCTGCTTCACTGTCAGTAGTACCACATAGAAAAAGATTGTATTTCATTAAAATTTCTAGTATAAGTTTTGTACCAAGAATACATGAGTATGTGGAATGTTACGAGAAATATTGTTGGTGTTATATGGATAATGCCAGCAGCACTATAAATAAATGTGCACAGATACAAAGAATGGTAGCTAGCTCAAAATATCTATAAATTGTTGGTGTCAGTGCTTTGTTGCCCTGACCTACAGAAGAGAAGAAAAGAACAAAAGTATACTGATGCCATCTTTCTGTTTCTTTTCTAATTGGTCTCTTAGTGATTGATACATGATTGATTTCGTGCATCATTAGACGATTCCTTTGTTCTTTACTCTAGGGAATCTTCCTCCTTTTTTATTTAAAACCTTATTTATTTGCATCTCTCGAAATTAAAAAGTTGCTGCCTCTAAAGCATTTTAGCTTGTTCATTTATAGTTGTTCAAACAGTTACCTTCTCGTGCACCAGTTAATTTCATTGTTACTTCCATAATTTCATCCAATTAAATATAATAAAAAACCTATAAACCTTGGGCTATGATATGTTGTCTTTCTGTCTGTCTTTGTAATGCACTAGAATATTTTAAATTTTTAATTTTGGATACCTGCACTTCCACATGACTTCTTGTTGACTGCTGTATTATAACTGCTGCATATAGTTGTATTTGCTGGTCACCATGACAATTGGTTGTAAATATTGTAGATGAGCTCTGCTAATCAATCACTGCACAAACGAAAACATTCTCTGTATCCTGAAGGGGCACCTGCAGTAGAAGAAATTGCAGTACAAAATGAATCATCGACTGATGACAAAAACACGCAAGCTGTTTCAAATTCAGTTTGTTCCGACAGTACATTACTTGAGGTACATGTTTCTCAGACTGAGCATGATAGAAGAGAGGATCTGGCAGCAACAGCTATCCAGTCTGCGTTTCGAGCATTTTTGGTATGCTATCTTTACACTTTGTAGCTACTGATATAGTAATAGATATGTTCTGCCAACTAAAGCAACTTGTAAACTGTCAGCTAGTTTGATCGATAGGTGAATTAGAGTATTAGACAATGCAAGAGAAAAACAACTTTCTTGAGAGTTCTATCATTTCGGGAATACCTGTTGATCCTATCAACACCTCATTTGTCAAGAAGGCAAAAACAAACTTGAAACTGAGGCTTCTTTACTGACTTATATCTAGATACAAATTATGTTACTGTAAAGCATGGGTTGATGAATCTATTTCCTTACTAAAAATATTATGCCTCGTGCTTTTTCATAGCCTCAAGGTTTGGAATTCTGATTTTATTTTATTTGTTTGTGTTGGATTCGTATCTATCAGGCTAAACGTGCTTTACGAGCTTTGAAAGGAATAGTTCTACTTCAAGCCCTTATCAGGGGTCATGCTGTAAGGAAGCACACAGCAGAAGCACTTCAATGTATGCAAGCACTGGTAAAAGCTCAAGCTCGTGTACGAGCAAGACAAGTCCGTGTTGCTTTAGAAAATCAAGGGACACGGAAAAAGGTTCCTGAGCAGGATGATGAGGATAACTATGTCCGAGAAGTTGAGGTAGGCCGTTTAATCCTCCGGAAGTCAACAAGCTACAATATGTCTCTTTTTTCACACAAATTTGCATTTTTTTTTTACTGTCTAGGATACAGATTTAGGAGAAAATCAACTACACTTACTTTCTCTTTTAAAATGGGGGAGAACATACATTGAGGCGTCCTTTGACTTACCTGTTATGTTAATATAAAATAAGCACCAAATTATCAAGCTGTAGCATTCATGCACTTCTCCTTACCATAGTTTCTATGAGATGTGTACATATTTTTGCCTTTATTATTCTTATCCCCTTATTTTTGGCATTTCCTCTTGGCCCTCAGTGGCTTTGAGGGGTAGCCCGTGTTAATTTTATGGGAATGGTGGAGGAGATTTTGGCGGTAGTGGGTTGGTGGATTAGGGTGAGCAAACTATTTTTATGATTTGCTTTTAACCATATATAATATTCAATTTTCGCGCGATTCCAGCTGAACATCTGGAGTTTGCAGTAATTTTGGGGCAAGTGTTGATATGTTCCCAACTCGTCATGTACGGAAATAATTATTCCAGCAATAAATGATTTGGTGCCCATTGGCCTGAACAATGAACATCGTTAACTGTTGAATCTGTCCATCATTTTTCCTACTAGGACAATTGAGTAAGTAACATTACTTTCCTCTAATGTACACTTTTATTTGATAATTGTCTTTGTTTCTGCCACAACGGCAACTGCAGGAAGGCTGGTGTGGCAGTATTGGTTCTGCAGAGGAAATGCAAGCTAAAGTATTGAAAAGGCAAGAAGCTGCTGCCAAGCGTGAGAGGGCAATGGCATATGCTTTGACTCATCAGGTAATGTTTAGGGGTATACCTCTGTGCTGAAAAGTGTGAATTGTGAGCTGACCTGAAGTTGTTGACTGAATTAGCCAAATGATCTCAAGCCTGTGGATCTGTTGAATATTTTTCTTGATTATAGTTCACTTGCCAGGGGTATAACACTGATGAAGGATGTGTTAGATGTTTCCTCAACCTACAAATTACTCCCTCCAATTTTTTTTATGACGTTAAGACAATATTTTTGGAAGAGGGAACAATATTTTTGATGACTTTAAGACAATATGACGCCAGCCACCTCTACAAATTACTATTTTTTTGATGACGTTAAGACAATATGACGCCAGCCACCTCTACAAATGATCTAAACCTGCTATCACAACGTCATCAATAAAAAGCTAGAGGGAGTACAGTTAGTGAGAATGCATCTCGATTGTTGGACAACATCGGTTAGAACAATGATGTTGTGAGATGTATGGAATAATAACTCATTTTGAACCTTTCATCTTGTTTAGATATATTTATTATTTGCTACCTGGTGTATATAAACCAACACATACAGTGGGACCTTGAAACACACTTAATAAGGTATCCACATATCATGAAAAATTAGCTATCTGAATGTATGCTAATAGCAAACAATTGATGTTTTTACCATATAAGTAACATGATTGCCCCTCAAAAAGAACAACGAAAACCACAACAGCAGAGAAGCCTTTTAATGCCAATCAAGTTAGGTAAGCTAGAGATGAAATCCAACTATATCTAATAAAAAAGAATTATTTCCTCTCCAACACTTCTGCATTATTTTTATGTCTGTTAAGTGTTGGATTCACTGAGAAGTGTGTTTATCTTGGTTCAGCGGCAAGCTGGTTCGAGGCAACATAAATCCATGAGTCTGCAAGGATCTGAACTGGATGACAGTCACTGGGGGTCAAACTGGTTAGACAGGTGGATGGCTGTACGTCCATGGGAGAACAGGTTACTGGACAATAATGCCAAAGAGAGTTTGCCAGTGCTTGAAGATAAGCAGGGTGAAGAAATGAAGTCTCAGGTCACTCCAAAGGGAAAAACAACAACTTCAGGTACCCCTTGTGGTCAGAGCAGGAAGAAAGGTGTGCGCCACAAAAAGTCATATTCCGATGTTAGTTGTACTTCATCTGCACAACCAACAAGTGTGTTACCTTCCACCTCTTTGGGATCATCCAAACAAAAGGCAAAGACTTCAGGTGAAGTTTTTGAGGAAGTCAGCTCCCACCCCACAGAACTAGCTTCCAAAGCTGTGCGCACTCCAAAAGATAGGCTTGCGCAAGTAAATACACTAGCCAAGAAGCGACTATCCCTGCCAAATAATGGTAAATACGGTACTTTCAAGTTATATGATGTTTCATAATGAATGTAGTGGACTTTGCATCCTAAATAGTTTCTTGTCGTTTTATCAGCACATTTGCACCTGAAAGCAATTAGAATCATCTAATTTAACCAATTGGTGCATCCTGCAAGAGTTTTATTTATTTTGATTATTCCCTGCTAATTTAGTGTTGTCAATCATTTATTCTTGGCCATATTCCCTTTTCAAGCTTAAGTGATATGCCAACAATATTCTGTGTCCCAAGGATTTTGTTAAACTCTTTGAAAATGAAATATTGAGATGAAAAGTAAATTAGGCTGCATGCTTAGTTGCTCTGTAATTTATTACACGATACCTCCAATCATCTGTTGAGGACATGATTTAGATATCTGAATGTCATCTAAAGATGACTGGAGGTAGTATTGTTTTAGAAACACACAAGCCACACAACTCTCCTTATGTTTGTGGTGCATTGCCATCACTTCTTAACTCTCAAAGTTTTGACATTTTCTTTTTATATTTACGTGCCCAAACAGTTGGCAGCGAAGCAGGAAAGGGTTCAACCCGCAAAAATTCGATGAACAGATCTGCCAGTGCTAGGTCTGATCCGAAAGCACGGGTAGGCGCTCCTAACCAAGCTGGGAAGCAGGTTGAGTTACAGGCCTGATAAGATAAGCCGTTCATGGTATATTTCTCCAGCTGTGCATGCTTCATCTGTGTAAATAACATTTTCAAAGAACATCCTGTATCTAGATTGGTGCTGTTTTGCAGTTCTTATTGTGCAGTGTTCCTTTATTCTGCCTCCCCTTTTTCTAATTTTACCTTCCTGTAAGTTGCCTGGCTGATTGTTGAAAGTAGGATCTGTGTGGTTGTGTTGTTTCCCTTGTGGTGTGTCTGAAAACTAAAGGTTGTCTGTTATATGCCTCCTTTTCTTTCTGATTACAAAGAATATGTGCGCCTTTTCTATTGTTAATCGGTCCTGCAAGATGTGATCAATGGCTCACAGATAACGTATCAGTTGGTGCACGCGCACATACTTTAAAATCGGCATATTTTAGGAGCCATTAGGTCCTCGCATAATCTATGTTTATAATAGCATGTGGAGCATTTTAGGAGCCATACGTTCCTTTAAAAAAATGCAATTTTTTTATCCAGCTTTCGTGCATTGAAACCACACCCATATTCTCTGTTTGATATGGGGATTTCAAAGAATTGTACTAATATAAGCAGAATGTTTTGATTGAGCAAAGGAGATCTCCATAATAGCTCTCCGTTGCCAAGTGTGTGGAAGTTTGTTGGGAAACCGTACTCCAGCTTTCACAGAGCACCAGCTTCTGCTGGTATTCCTTTCGAGTACAATCATTCAGGTCAAAGTTGCATGCTCTCCAGATTTGTTTATGATTGGTCACATAGTTGAGGTCATGTGGTTGTAAACTCCCCCTCTGTTGGGCTCATGTGGCGTAGCTAGCATCATGTGTCATGTGTATGAACCAAGCAGTAAACAGTTTGGTGATCTCTGCTGGCACAATAAATGGTAAAGGAAAGCTTAGACGCCTCTGCTGGCACATTGATAGATTTTCAAGAATGCTATGGGAAACGCTTCGGTTTTGCCGTGAACAACCTGCATTTCGTGCCTCTCATTGAAAAGTTGTGGAGCTCAGCTAGAAATTCGAAGATCAAGTCATAAAACGTACTCCCTCCAATAACAGAAGGAGAGAATAAGGAAGATGTGGGAGAGTGGTGAGGAGCAACAGTAAAAATAGCTGCTGCTGGTGGTGGTGTCACCACCAGGCCAGGCCAGTGGTCGGCAGGAATGGCAAGAAACGAATCCGAGGGTTTACCATCCTCTGCTGATGCTGACCAATGGGATCGTCGCAATATGGGCGCACACGCCTCTGGATCCAGACCGACACTGACCTGACCCCGATCAGATCTACTGCCATCGTTCTAGAGGGTTAGCTGCATGTTCTCACGCTTTTTAAAGCCTATTTCATCCACTTGACGTCCGCATGTGGCATCTGGAAGAACACGGTGGCTTGTTACAAAGATGGTAGCATATCAATCATCTTCGAACAACGATATGGACCATATATTCATACTATGTTGACATGTTGAAAATTAAGAAGAAAATTCCAACAGGACACGTAGGGAAGCGTTATGTCAGCGTCTCTTTCAGTTGGGCGTGAGCGTGGCCGTATCCCGCCACGTACGTATGGCCAGAAGCTACTTCACGTAAGCTGCAAGGTCATGTACCGAAAGGAGTACACCCGTACAAAACTGCAAATGTCAACAGAACGACGTGCTCCTCAGCTCCTGGTTTGGACTGAACCGGCGCGCGTAGGCATTGGATTCCGGCATCATGTTCTTCAAATCCTGGTGTCATGCTAAACTTCTTTCTTCAAACTTTGTTACACGAGGATGTACCACGGTCAAGTTCCTCCAGGGAATCCATTTTGACTTGTAATCCTACAATTCAAGGTTCCAAAAAAGTACCGTACACATGCATGACTATTTTTTTTTTACTGGAGTTCAACAATAGGCATTTTAATTCCAGTCTGCCCCTTTTCAGAGTTAGTTTTTCTAACTGAACTAGTATTGCTAGCAAATCTTTCTCCTCGGAAAGAAGCTTTCATAGATCATTCTGCGGGTGCTACACATTCTCCGTGTGTTGTTTAGAGAGAAGCCACTGCAAACTCAATTAGCACAACAATTCTCCAGTAGTACTCTTCAAAAACATTATCCTCACTGTGTTTGCACCACTTTGGATCTGTGGGCAGAAATTCCAAAAGGGCTCTACCACGCCGATCTAGGGCTAGTTTGGTTGCTGCCCTCACCGAATTTGCCTGGCCTGAGCTCACGCCTGAGATCAACGAAGATGTGTTTGGTTGCTACCCTGATATTCTGCCTGCTCAGGCAAGTTTGTCAGGCAAGTCGATCAGCTCAGGCGTCCGAAATTGAGCGCCTGAGCGAACGCGTCTCGCTTCCTCCATGCCTGAGCTCTCCCTCTTCTCCTGCTCTCCGTCATTGATGAGAAATTTGTCATCTCTGAAGATTTTCGGATCGATTCCCTCGGCCTGTGTCTTCCTCGCAGACATGCGCATCTTCTCGAGCTCTTGCCATCTTGTATCTGGAGATGAACTCGTCGGATTTGAGGTTTTCCCCGCCGACCATTGCAAGGCCAACATCGTACCTTAATCGTGCAGGCGTGAAATTCGTCCGCTCCGGCGAACAGCTACTCGATTCCTATGGCTCACGTATTCCTCGCTCACCGGCGCATCTCCAAGACCTCACCTCGTCGTGGATCCGCAGGCTAACACGTCGGATTTGACATTGCCGTTGGCTAGCAGAGCTCCGCCGTTACTCTGCTCTCCCCGTTGACTATGGTATAGCAATCCTCAAGGCACAAATCCTACCTCAGATGGCTCCTCCTCGCACAAAGGTTCTATTTTACCGGTCATGGGCACCTGATAAGTGGAGCCTCGCCGCCGGCGTGCTCTACAGATTGCTGGTTCTTGCGGGATGGTTGAGCAGCTCTTGCATTTGTGTTTTTTATTCTCATAAAGCGTGTTTTACTGAATACGTTTTTTACTCAGGCATGAGTACGCAACCAAACAGCAAACTCTCTCGATGCCTGACCAGGCGGTGCCTGATCAGGCACCTATTTTCGTTAGGCAACTTACTCAGGTGGCAACCAAACTAACCCCTAGTGTCTCAACGACCATCTAGCATCTGTCAATACTAGAAGCCTGACGCATCTTCTGGCATTGTAGAGCTCGTTCTGATATCAAGAAGAGTTGGTTACTGCCGCAGGCGATTCCGTACGTGTGCATGGCATTTGTTTTAGGCCAAATTTGGTATGGGACACTACTCAATTCAATCGTAGTGTTCAGTATCAAATAAAACTTGTTGCAGTGTCTAGCGGCAAAGGTCACGTTTTTACAGTGTTTCTAGCGAATTTTACATTTGTTTTATGTGTTTGTTTTTTCTTATTCGAGCCAAATTTGCTATGGGGCACTCCTCAATCATAGTGTCCAATAGCAAATAGAACTTGTTGCAGTGTCTAACAGCAAATTTTACCTTTGTTTTATGTGTTTGTGTTTCTTTTTCTTATTTGGGGTGTCTGTTCTGTTTTTGTTGTGTGAGTCACAGCCTTTTTGTTTGTCATCCTCCAAATATAATAGTATAGTGACAGTACCCACAGTTCTTTACTCGGATTACAATTAAAGCACGCACTCACTTATCTTGTCAAAGCTACCTGGAAAATGACATCGGCCTTACTAGTAAATTACAGATGTCCTAAAAGTGTACAACAGCGTTTGATTATTACTATCTTTCGCTGATATTCTGTTGGCAAGTGGCAGGTGCCATTTTGTTTAGCAGCAGCATATCTAGATCAACTCTTTAACAATTATTAAGAGACCCCACGTATTGAACATCACTAATCAAAATCGACAGGTAATAAACAAGAGTTGCTCCCTTGCAAAAAAAGAAACAACAACAAGAGTTGCTCATCAATTATTCAAAAATGTTAGACATAAAGAAACGCCACAATCCAACGAAACCACAAGCGTACAAATGTTCAGTCGTAACCTAAACACGCCGAGACACGAATAACGCATGGCAGCTTAGCTACACGACTACACCTGACCTGACGAAGCTCTACGGCCCCCGCGAATTCGGTCAACGTGTCCATGCGACGCGCCAGCCACCTCTGCCTCCTTCATCAGCTGCCGTGAAATTAGAAAAAGAAGAAGAAAATTCCCCACGCCCACCGACACGTCGCCCCACCCGTCAGCCTCAACCCTCCGGCCACCACCATCCCACGGCGACGTGACGTGACTGCTCAGCACTGATCCCCGTCGTTAACCTCTCTCTCGCCGTTAAGACGGTTCTAGACACGACGCCGGGGCATCGAGATTCGCGCCCGCGGCGGATCCGACCGCCGGGATCCGAAAATCGGCGACGGCTCGAGCCTGAAGTGACAGTGCGGCGACCCACTAACCGCACCCCTTAATTGCGCGCGTCGCCGTCGGTTAAGTTAATTGCAACGCCCACTCTATAATTAAGCCCACCACAGGGGCCGGGCCCATCGTCCGGTGACAGCGACGAGCAGAACGCCACAGATATAAGCCGCGTACATTACCTCGTCGTCCACCTTCCTCCGCCTCCTCACTCTCTCTCTCATCATCCTCCGTTCCATTTCCGTTCCCGACCTCCGACCACCTCCGTTTCGTGTCCCTCCCCTTCCCGGCCCAGAGAAGATCTCCAGAAAACCTCACCCTCCCAGCTCGCGCCTCGGTGGTTCAGGATCCCGTCGCCCGGCCAGCTCCTCCGCGCGCGCGGGTCTTCGATCCGCCATTCCCGGTTCCGCGCCGGGTTTCGTGGTTCTCGGCTGGGCCTGTGCGTGACGTTCTGCCCCCGGTCTTGGTTTGGGCTGTCCGCGCCTGCCTGCCGTTCGCGGATCTCGCGCCAGGCTGTGATGGGGCTCGACCGGTTTGGAGCCTAGGGGCGGGGCGGCGCGGCGCGCGGCATTGGCCATTTCTGGAGGGAGTGGTTCTGCGTCCGATTTCTTCGGTTCCTCTTGTTCATGCTGTAAGCGAGAAATCTCCCGATTGTTCCTTTGTCGTGTTCAATCGTCTCGCGAGACGAGCTCTGGCCCCAAATCGCAAGATCCAGGTCGCCGGGCCTTTTCCTTGTCCCCAATTTGAGGGCGGACTGTCCCCATCAATCGCTCTCAAATCCTTCTACCTTTTTCGTTCCATTGGAGAAATCTCTGATCTCACTCCCCCACCCACCCACCCACGCAGCCGAGATCCGCTGCATTGGCCGCGAGCTGCGCGCATTCTGTGAATCCTGATCCGAACAGAGCCGCTGGCCGGAGATGACGTCGCCGGCGACAGCTTACACCTCGCCGTTCGTGCTCTCCGTGCTCTTGCTCGTCTCCATCCCGGCCGTCTTCCTCCTCGCGCCGCGGTTGCTCCCGCCCAAGACGCTTCCGGCCATCCCGGACGCCGACGAGTCCGACGACCTCGCCCTCTTCCGCCGCGCCATCCTCTCCTCCTCCTCAGCAACGCCGACGCCCTCCACCGCCTCCTACTTCTTCCGCCGCCGCCCTGCGCCCAAGGTCGCCTTCCTCTTTCTCACCAACTCCGACCTCGTCTTCTCCCCGCTATGGGAGAAGTTCTTCCGCGGCCACCACCACCTCTTCAACATATATGTCCACGCCGACCCCTACTCCGTCCTCGAGCTGCCGCCCACGCCCTCTTTCCGGGGCCGCTTTGTCCCCGCCAAGGCCACGCAGCGCGCCTCACCCACTCTCATCTCCGCTGCGCGCCGCCTCCTCGCCACTGCGCTCCTCGACGACTCATCCAACCAGTTCTTTGCGCTCCTGTCGCAGTCTTGCATCCCGCTCCACCCGTTCCCCACTCTGTACAATGCACTTCTCTCGGACACTGCTGGCCCTCGAGGCCACCACCGCAGCTTCATTGAGATAAAGGACAACATGGACAATGATCCCACGGTGCTGCACGACCGTTACTATGCCCGAGGTGATGACGTGATGCTCCCGGAGGTGCCATATGATCAGTTCCGGGCCGGATCTCAGTTCTTTGTGCTCACCAGAAGGCATGCCATCATGGTTGTGAGGGATATGCGGCTGTGGAAGAAGTTCAAGCAGCCCTGTCTGATCAAGCTCAGGGATTCATGTTACCCGGAGGAGCATTACTTCCCCACATTGCTGGATATGCAAGATCCGGATGGTTGCACTAAGTATACACTGACAAGGGTAAATTGGACGGATTCAGTTGCTGGCCACCCACACACCTACGGGCCTGGAGAGGTGTCGGCAAGTCTGATCAGGGAGCTGAGGAAGTCAAATGGGACATACTCATACATGTTCGCCCGCAAGTTTGCTCCCGAGTGCCTTAAGCCACTGATGGAGATTGCGGACTCAGTCATCCTACGTGACTAGGCCAGCAGCAATCCCAACTTAGGGGTGTCGGAGTTTGTACACTGAGATGAATGAGGTACGGAATGTGCACTTGCTGCGGCATTGCTGAAAGAGCTAATCTTGTTCTATTTAGGTGTTGTGTTGGAGAGAAATGTCTCCAAATGGAGTGTACATAGTACGCAATGCGGGATTATTAGGTTGTTCTGTAATCTGTATGCTTGACAATTTCATAATAAATCAGCATACAACATTAGAATGTCATTGTGTCATCAATTCGAATGGTTGTACGTAACACTAGGTTGTTTGTGTTAGACATTGCTAGAATTCTGCTTTTGATGGCCTGACTGGGTAATATTAGCATGTATAGCATTGCTAGATAATTACTAGGTCATCTTTGGAAATTGGAATGCAGAAAATCTCCTTTAGTTATTTCTGTGTATAGTGCACACCCTTTCGGGGGGCCTGCACCACAACCAATGGATTATGTATGATCCAAGACACAACCTTGCCATGCTAGATTCAACGTACTTTGCTCGTCCCTACTACATGTGTATTATTCTAAAGGCCCTGCAATGCCTTGCAATATCAGTGACGAGCAATTCGTACATTGCTACTGGAAGTTTACACACAGTTCGTTCTACCACAAAGTAATGCATTGTCTTTCATAGTTCTGCTGGACTTGCTGTTCTTGTTTCAGGCATCAAAGAAATGTTGAGTGCAATACAATATAGGAGAAGGTGTCCATCTATAACATCCCCTTCTTAGCCTTCCGTTCTTCAAGGTTTTGCTGGGAAGGAGTACTGCTTCTTGGAGGATTGTATGGCTACCAATTTTCTATGTGAGTGCAGCGTTTCAAAGCTATAACTTTGGTGACAAGTTATACGGCTGTGGTTAGTGCGCATCCTATGGACATGGAGACACTGTCAATACATGCATAAATGGATTGTAATCTGCAGCATATATACCAATCACATTGCTCAGAGTAAGGTTTATTTGTCGGTTCAGCCTGTTGCCTTGTCTCTCAAGTTGTTTTAGCACTTTGAGAGATAAATAAATATTTGTTGTAGATCATATTTGACTTGGTTGTAGGATTCCTTTGTATGAAGTCTTTGTAAAGATAAAAGGTACTAATAGCACACTTTGTCGGAGCAACCATAAACCCAAATATACCTCACTCATTATAAAATTATTCTATTCGGTAGTTGAATCACTTGCCTTATCTTCTTAGGTTACCTATTCCCTGCTCGTATTGAATGCTGTTTTTACACTCCTGTTATGCCGGTGTGACATATGTTTTTTGTTTATATCGTGAAAAACATAATGATCAGGATGTTCTGTTGGCTATGATGCTCAAGTTGGAAGGCCTACTATAAATGGTGTAGCCCAGGAAAGTATGTAAATGTTCAGGACGCATATTCTTGACAATTGACATGGAGCATTTCAGGCCTACTATCAGAAGCTGGAAGCTATGTTTGCTCAACATCTGCATTGCTTTGAAGTGGTAGGGACTAGGGAGACAACTATCAATTGAATTTTCTAGGAAATTATGTAAACTTTCAGGTCACAGATTCTAGACAGACTATTTCTGTATGTCCCATCAGAAACAGGGAGCTATTTTCGATTTACTTCTGCTGGCATTATGCATTTCTTTCTAGATTTGTTTGTAAGCTTTGAGCAGAGCAATTGAGACGCAGAGGGAGTAAAGATGATGAGCGGTGACATCCTACGCCAAATATATATATATCTGTGCCAGACCTAGATGACTCTTTGCTGCAGCACAGCAGCTTTCATTCTATTTTTGCAATTGCCACTTCTACTTTGGTTGCTCATTTTACTTTTCTGATGATTCTTGTTTTTACTTCAGAATGATAAACGTTGACAGCCAGGTTATAGCATACACACGTTTGAAAGAGAAAATGGTAATATGTTGTGAAAGCAATATAAAGAATTAAACATATCGGTGATAAATCCAAATTTTACATGCATGTTATGGAAAGGGGGAAGATGCCTGGTGAAACTTAGACGCATCTTTTGCCGAAAGGAGATTTCAAGTTGACTAGTTGAGAATTTAGATTCCAAGCTTCCTGCTGACTTCGTACAACTTTTGTGATCTGCTACATTCTTCATCAGCTCATCATTCTTTTTTTTTTTGCGAGTGAAAAGGGATTATATTAAAGCAAGAACAGTACAGGAGTCGTCGTTCGCTTCGCTTCGTCTTTCTGGTGGTGGTGTTCTCCTAGCGTCGGCGTCGACCTCGACGGCGGGTTTGAAGTCGCCGACGGCGGAGGAGAGAGGAGTCCGGCGCTCCGGCGAGCGTCGCCGTCCGGAAGGATCGAGGCGAATCTCAGTGAAGGGGTTGCGTTTCATTTTGCAGTGTTTCCGGGGTGTTTCTTGTAAACATCAGCTCATCATTCTCACTGAAGTTCGCTTGCTCTAATCTTGCGAACTATATAAGAAAGAAAGAAAGAAAGAAAAAGGAAAGCGAATATCACAAATTGTACATAAAAGAAAAGGAAAACACGGATAAAAGCAGATTTGATTGTGGTGCCCTTTGATTGCCTGAGCGCTCCAACCTCAAAAAGGCAAAAGGTTCATCCTTCGAGTTGTTATCTGAGTTTGGTTTGTGGGATCGTGACAGACCTAGGGCTCCCTATCACCAATCACCATATGCCAATGTTTACAACTTGCTACCCGATTAAAAACAGTTAATGGCAATTCATGACGACTACGGATCGGTCATGTCGATAGCCGAAGCAATAGACAGTAATCACTAATCAGAGACTGCCAGCTGCAAGACCTCTCTAACTCTGTTCCATTCGGGCTTTGAAATGTTACAGATATGTAACAGTTGCAAATCTGACGGCAACATTTTCATTTCATGTGATTATAGATGGTTCTATTCGGACTTGACATCGTCAGTTCACCTGTTCTAAAATTTGAAGATGGAAGGAGCGCCACTCTCTTCTTTGTAGGCAAAAAATGAAATAAAGGATATAATCATTGGTTTTTTTTTTTTTTGAGCACAGGATATAATCATTGGTTTTTTTTTTGAGATCAGGATATAATCATTGGTGGGCTAACATTTCTGAACCGGGCTAAACACCTACCCTAAATCATAAAATCCAGCCCAGAAATATTGATGCGGGAAAGACCTCAGCCCGTACAACTGATAGCCCAAGAAGCCTGTCCAACCGAAAGGGGTGGCCCACCACTCTCACCTTCTCTCCCTCCTCACCCACCACCTCCACGGCTCCACCGCTGTCACCCACCACGAGCTGTGCCCCTCCCATCTCCTTTCCTCTTCAAACCACTCGAGCTCCTACTGATTACTCGAGCCAGCTCGGTTGCTTCCCCGACTCCGCGAGTCTCGCCGCCATGGCCGCCGCCGCGCCGCCTCGGATGCTGCTCGTCGCGGCGCTCACCGTCGCCTGCTGCTTTGCGCAGCTGGCGGCTGGGGACACGAACGGCGTCTACGAGCCGTGCAGCGACGCGCGGATCCAGCGTGGGGACGGCTTCACCTTTGGGGTGGTCTTCGCTGGGTACAACTCCTTCTTCTCCGGACAGACGCAGCTCTCCCCCTGCGACCGCCGCCTCAACCTCGCCTCCTCCGCGCAGCTCGCCGTCTTCCGCCCCAAGGTCGACGAGATCTCGCTCCTCACCATCAACACCACTACCGGATTCAACCCCGTAAGGAGCCCTCTATTTCCCTCTCTTCTCTTATCTTCTTTGTACGATTGATTTCTCGATTTCGGCCGGTATCAGTAGGATTGGTGGATCCGGCAGAGCTTGCGTTGTACGTGCGCGTGGATTTTCGGCCGGTGTCAGTAGGTTTGGTGGTCCCTAGCAATGCGCCGTACTGCTGACGTTCTGCTCTAGATTTCCATTGTTTCGTGGTTGCTCCGAGATTCTCTAGCATTTCCTTGATCTGCTTGACTGCTTGTAGCTCGGAACCTCGGACCAGGAGTTAAGTCGTTGCTCAATTAATTCTGTTCGATGCCCAGAAGCTGTGCAACTGGGAACAAGGGACTAGATGACTACTTTGTTGTTTGTTGTTTCGTCAGTGTACATTGTTATGTTACTTACTTGCAAGCATCCTCGAGTGTTTTTGGATTGTTGGGTGAAGCATAACATCTTAATTGGTTTGAGTGTTGGGGATAGTTTTTTTTAATGCAAGAATCAGCCTCATTGATGTTCAAGTTCTCTGCCATTTTCTGTCTGTGTCTGTGTTTCCTGCTGGATTACAATAATAATTGAATGCTTGTACCATAGGGACATAATTATACTTTTTTAAGACTAAGGCTAACACTACTCTGATAATGAAGTCAACATACTCGACAATGTGACGGCACAGAGATTCAATTCTTTTTAATCCTAGTTGGCAAGTTACTATTTAAGTTTGTAAAGCACTCATGCCACCTTTGGAAGAGAAATATAATCCTAGCTTGCTTCAAGAATGGTGTTGTTCTGCCTGAGTTTATGTACTGCAATTGGGAATCAGACATCGGTAATACCGAGTAGGTTTTTTCAAGACTTTATCTTAGTTATTTCTTATAAGGAGATAAAGTGTCATGTATGAGAATGCTTTTATCGTTCTGATGCATATCTATCATACGTACATCCCTAGAGAAGCTGAGCCATCAGCCAATAAAAGAACTATTTTTGGTGTTCTGTTATATTCTTCCATTGATAAGTCCAAGTTCTGAGAGTGCTAAACCATAACATTGACACAGCCTTTTATATAGTAATATAGTCAAACCTTTTTGAACTTTTAAAAAACATGCAATTCAAGGTAAGATGTTAATGATTAGGCATTCAAGCTAATCTGGTCTATCTAGTATCTCTGATTCTGCACTCATGCTAGTCTGGCCTATGTTGAGTTTTTCGCTTTCTGTTAAAGACTTGGATGTGCTTGGGCCATAGTTTTATCTCAAACTAGTATGGTGGCCTGCGCATTTGCTCGGCTAGAATTGTTGTAGTTTGATGTGGATAATGTCATAAGTTAGAATAATTTTTACTGGACTGTATTTATTTAGGATAAGTTAATAGATGAAGGTCTATGCAGTTTGAGATCAGATGAGCTCAAAAGTGTGCCAACCTAAAGCTTTTGTGCAACAAATCCTTCCAAGAGTACTTTGTCTCATGATCCAGGTATCATGTTTGTCTGGGCATAGCTATCTTGCATTTATAAGGATCTGTGCTGCTGACTTTACTCCACCACGTAAAATTAGGATCCAGGATATAATGTTTGAGTAGATTACTTGTATTTGTAGCACCAACGACCATTAATTCTAGGATCACTTGTATTTTTAGCACAAGCAACCATTAAATTATAGAATTTACCAATAGAATCTCATCCCGAAATGCTTTGTTAAAAATTATACTTTCAGAATAAAACCTTGTTTGTTCTCTCTGGCTTTGTGATTCTTAACAACACGCCCTACTGACAGTGGCGTACCCCACTTGAAATTTTAGGTGGGGCGGAGACGGAGGACAAAATTAACTAACAATAAAATATAGATCATATCTACATGCCAAGTTTATATTGAAAAATCACACAAGATAACAATAGCTCATGATTTCCATTTAAACATGACTTGTTCAAATGATTTTCATTAAATAGGTCACTCCTCTTCCTCGATCCCGGCCGATTGCCTCTGTTGAACTGTGACCACGCCCGCTCCCTGTACTTGCTGCTTCGGCCTCTTCATCTTCTGTCTATGGGCGTTCTCCCTCCATGGACGCGGTTGCACAGTGAAATCGAATTCCGATCGACGCAGCGCAGTTCGTCGACGCAAATCACGATCAAAGTTGCCGCTTTGTGTGCGTTGTGTGAGCATTGTATTCTGGCCGAAGGAAATGCTACAGCCTCAAGGCCTTAACTTGGTTATTGGGCCCTCAGAACATTTACCTGGCCCAAATAGACCATACGTGGATACCCTTTCCAGCCTTTTAGTTTGCCTTTCTTCTTCCTCTTGAGTTCTGACCAAACCAGCAATGGCGCTCGTCGCTTACCAGAGAAGCCAAGGGAACAGGCCAAGGGAGGGGGTGTTTCCCGCCGGCCAGTAGCTGAGGCAGCCGCCCCACCCCTCTGTACGGGGCAGGGGCGGTTCGCCCCTGCCTACGGATACGTAGTGCTTTTCTTAAGATTGGCAGTTTACTGCTCTTTGCTTAGTCTTTGTTCATTATTTTAGTATTATTTGTTATCCTGATAATTTTATACTGGTAATAAATGACTTTGTGTTCTTAGAAACAAAACAAAGCTTTTATCCCAAGCAATTTGTGTTTAGAAGCTTAAATTAAAATAAATCATATTCTCTTATGTGTTACAAATTATACCAATTTTCAGTAAGATGTATAATTGTATATGCTTCTTTAATTTAGAAAGGTAGTATCACCTGAAAGTTTACTGTGCAATTATCCATCAGGTTTTACGGTATTATGGTACAGCGTCACTTGTCTGCTCTAAGTAACAAATTTGTCTTCTTGTCTGCACTCATAGTTAAGTACATGCATCAGAAGTTGGAATTGTCATATATGACTGAAGATCTCGTGCATATTTTGCAGGCTTCAGTTGGTGGATACATGGTAGCATTTGCTGGTAGGAAGTATGCAGCCCGATCTCCTCCGATCTTTGTCTCTAACTCCTCATTTACAGTATCCAGCTTCACCCTGGTAAGGAACCTACAAAAGTACTATTATGTCCTGCATGCGTGAACTTCAATACTACAAATTCTGAACCGTTACTGCTACCTGGTGACACGTGTCTAGGTTCTTGAGTTCAACAAAGGCAGACTTCAAAACTTGCACTGGAAGAAGGATGGATGTGGTGTTTGCTCTGGGAAATCCAACTTCGTTTGCCTTGGAAAACAAACTTGTGCCATTAGAACACAAAGTTGCAAGAGCCAAGGACTTGTCGACTGCAGCATTGGCATTCAGCTGGCTTTCTCAGGCACTGATAAGCATGAGTCAGTCCTAAACTCATGGTATGAGGTGTCCAACCTGCAGCAATACTCTCTCTATGGTCTCTACTCAAACCTGAAGGACACCCTGAGCGGCCAGTTCAACAAGTTCTTTTAGACTTTTAGACGCGGCCATTGTCTATTCTCTACTGCTTCTGCCTCCTTCAATCTTCCTGAATCCTGATGTTGTGCTTAACGTCCTTTAGGTTTGCCCGCTAGATTCCTTGTATCCAGACTGATGTTAGCTTGTGTTGAAAGCTCGACAATATATATGTCATTGGTGTCATATTCGACGAGTGTCCTTTTATCACCATTTGTACGTAACTTTCAATTTGTGTTGAGCTGCAGCTGTCGATGTCTGTTGCCAATGGGAAAAAAAAAAAGAACATATTGTCCAGTTTGCATAGTTGTACAGAATTGCTTGGTCCTCGTGATGCCGACAGCTTGTTCCTATCATCGATTGCCTCAGGTTTCTGAAAACGTCTTATGATCGTACCCCGGTTAACTGATTCAGAGTATTGGGTTTGCAGACCCTTTCTTTCTGCCCTACCTATTTAAATAATTTGTATTAGTACCTTTTGTTCACCAGTCGTCGCAATCAATTTTTAAAACTTGTATAACAATTATCTATATGAGGAATACATGTTCCTGTTTCTAATAAGGATAAATCTGAGCATCAATCGCTGCCCTGTTTGGAACAGAAAGCTTTATAGAAATTACACTATATATCCCTGCAAATTATGAATTCAAAAATATAAATATTGTCCACATGGAAATCTGAAGTAATTTCCGAAGGGAGCAAAAACGAGATGTCGGAATCAGAGCAACAAATTATCGCCGATGCGAAGACAGAAAAGGAGAGGTCTCAGCTGGGAACTGAATATTCGTGTTGTAATATCCAATGCCGGGTTGTCCCATTTGCACTTGTATTATACGCCACAGTCCATCAGTAAATTACTAGGATGTGGCTCCTTTCACCAGGGCCAGGCAGGCTCTATTTCATCGTTATTCTTGGGACACAGGTTTACCAGTACCTCATTTCCCAAAGCCCTTGAGCATTTCCAAAGCCTCACATGTAGCTTCTCTATCTGGCCAGCAAGCCATGATCTGGAATGAACACGAGCAGATGCCAGATGAGGACACACAGAAAATGCTGGAGGGCCAACAAGCACCACACCCATCACTCCAGGTCCAGGACACATATCACAGGAGACACAGATGCACCGATGAAACCTAGGAGGAGGGACCGTACTACTTTCGCATCCTGGCTTCTTGGCTCCTTTGCCAACTGGTGACCGGTGAGATGGGCCAATGCATGATATCACACTAAAGAAAACCACCTGCGCAGAATGGCATGGAAAAGGCACAGGTACAGCTCACCAAAGCTGAAGCTGAAGGCACAGAGAATCGAACTTTGTGTCATCTAAAAAGAGGTTAAAGATGCAAAAAAAAAAAAATATTGCACTATGAGAGGACAGAATGAGGAGGCCGAAGCACCACCAAAAGGCACTCAACCTTTTGCACGAATGGAGCGGCACTCAAGTTAATGGCTACCGCAAACTGAGCACTGCTTCAGGTCCAGTTTCGGATGTGGACGGATCCAACCGTGTACGGATTCATCAATTGTTCTTCCTCTGAATATGTATAAATAGAAAGTAGTAAAATTCATTTTTGTGTTGATTGATGAGTAATTAGCATCGTTGATAATTCTAAATAAGTGATATATAGCGGGAGTCAAAGATTAAAAGGTTGTAGGACGCATTCTAAGACGGTATTTTTTTAATAAAAAGCTGTATGAATCCTACTCCACAGAATGATAAGTAGAAGTTAGAATCTGAATCTGAGTTCTCTACGGGGCAAAGCGAACGGTTTATTTTAGTAATAGCAGCAAAGAGATGCAGGAAGTTGCCAAGGAGAACACGAGAGTCTTAGGCCCCGTTCGGTTCCCCCTATAAAACACCCTCTAAAGTTTATACCTCTCTAAAGTAAAAAGAATCTTACTATTTAGGGGTACTAAATAAAATTTAATTGCAAAACCTTTCTGCAGACAGGCGTTATTTTTTGAGACGAATCTAACGAGCCTAATTAAGCAATGTTTTGACACAGTAATGCTACAGTAACTATCGTCTAATCGCCGCCGCTTAATTACCCTCATTACGTTCGTCTCGCGAAATAGATGGGGGGTCCTGGACTTAGTTTTGTAATTTGACTTTGTTTAGTACACATAAATCGTGCCGGCATCTTTGATGTGACTGCTACAGCACCCTCCTCTAAAGTGATCCAAACGCATCCTTAAAAATAGGCAGAGGATAAGATGATGACGTGAGCATAGAAAAGTACCCAAGGGAAAAGAGTGGTGGCCACACCCCAGGGCAGCACCACTGTAAAAAAGATTTTCAGTGCAGCATTAGAAAGGATGTCAGTGCAGCATCAGGTCCACAGCTGAGCTGGATTTCCATTATGCTTGTTCTGTTTCTCATATTATTCTTTGGATCTTTTCAACAACAAAAAAACATTTATTCTTTGGTGAAGGATACAGTTAGTACATGCCTTGCTAACTGAAGTGGCACTCTTGTTTCTGTTTCCTTTTAAGAAAGTAAGTGACAAATCTGTATTATGTGTTTTTCGCTATGGCACCAGACAGATTCTTCAGTCTTCACTATCTCAAAGGTTGCTCAAATGGAATTTGACTACAACTCCACTGGATTGTTATCCTTGTGTTTACGTTCTAAAGCACTTGTTAACAGTGTAAATTTGTGGAAGAATTTTTATAACGTATATCGATTTGGTGCAGCAACTCTACACAGATGTTTAATTATACATAGTTGAAACTATATTCATTTTTCTAAATAGGACATCCTCAAACCACTATTCGTTTATTTATCTTTTGCATATGAAAGAGGATTTTATTAAAATTTAATGAAGTACAGACCCCATACATCAAGAATCTGAATAACGACTAAAAAAGAAAAAAAAATCCAAGTTTTTACTCATTTTGCACTAAGATAATTCACAAAGGCAAGATGAGTAAACCACTAGTCGTATTTTGTATCAAAGTCTCGTAGGAACACCCCTCGAAAAATCGAAGCTTCCTCGAAATTAATTCACAAAAAATCCACAAGACACTTCCACTAAGGTACACATTTTTTATGTCTTCTTTTCTACACATTTGGACAACATTTGTAAAGTTGAAAGGCAGGATGAATCATTTGTCCCAGCTTTAAAAAAAATAACAAGCCCAAATGAAGGGCCTACAGGACCCTAATAAACTATTTTCCAATATGCACTTATTTGTTTAATCTGATTCTTTATTCTTAAAACTCACTTAAGAACGCCCACAATGTCAATTAACTAAATGCAAAACAACGAACTCTTTTGTCTATAACAAAATGTTATTTCGGAAAGGTTTTGAATGAGGATCACCCTAGATCCTATTATATTTGGACATAATAACAATATATATAGTGCTATGTACTCACTACATCCAATATTTCCTTTAAGCATACCTTTTGTGCATTATTATCTGTAGGTCTCGCAGAAAGGTGCATCTCAACGTCGCAAACCGATTCTCTCCAGCTGCAACTGTATAAAAGAATTTGCTCCAATGACGCCTCGTCGATCACTAGATCTTAACCTGCCACTACCTAACAAGATGGATGACTATAAAAATCAAAAGACAACTTTCAACTTGCCTGTAGGAAATGACCTCCACTACCAATGGTGTGTACCGTGTGTTTCATCAAATATGTTGGCCGTAGAGTACTTCTGCAGAAACTAACAAGAACAGGATCATGTGTTGCATTGCAAAGGTAGCTGATACTGTATCATTGCAATTTAAAAGATTCTGGCTGCTTCGCCACTAATTGCAAAATGTTGTTAGATAACTTTGCACTTTTGTCTTGGAGCTCATTTTGTGGATAGCGCTTGGCAGTGGCTTCTTTGGTCATTCTGTGCTGGCAAGTGCTCAGTGCGCAAGCATCAGATGTAGGATACTTCTATTTTCACTCAGTAAAGGTTGAAAAAATTATAGAATTTGTGGTTGCTAATGGTTTTATGACACGATTAGTTTGTACTAAATGACGAATTTTTTTTGCGAGTAAATGACGAAAGTTTTAATGTGCTCTTATCCATTGAAATGGTGCAACTTGATGTCAGCGATGATTTTAGGCCGAGCCCCGGGCTCCTTGTTAGATGGTTTTAGACTCTCCATGGTGGAGATTAGTATTATTTTAGTTTTCAAGTTCCTATCTTCTGTTTCATAATTTATGCGTCAGTCCATCCCAGTTCTACGGAAGAATTCATTAAAAATATTCATTAGTTTTGTGTGTGCCAAAATATAGACATTTATCACTTCTTAATGTATTTCTCTCTCCTCATTTCCACCTCCCAATACATCGTTCATGTGCATATCTCTATCTCCCTCCTCACCATTTTTTTGCATCCATCACATTTTCTATCTTTTTTTAGTTACCATGCCTAAACCCAAAACTGTTATATTTTGAAACGGAAGGAGTACTTGCACTATAAAAGAATAACCTTTGGGCTCCAAGCTATTCACTGTGCACTCTGACTCTGATCCAACACCTTGAGCACTAAGCGGTTAACGTCTTTTAATACGTTTGTTTACCAAATGAACAAGTGTGGTTAGCTTGCTGTTAACACTAAATTGTCTTGTTAGTATATTATGATTTTGGACAAATAGTTTTTTTTGTGGGTTTAGGGTTTAGATTTAACTCGGGAAAAGAGGAATTTCACCTTAAACAGTTCAATTGCTCTCAGTTAAAAACATAATTAAGTATTTCTCTTAGAATATGATTTCAATCTTATACTTTTAATTAGCATACGAATAAGCAGGGCAATGTAAAACATCTTAAACTTCATAAGTATTTAACCTAAGTCGAGCTAGGAGCTTCCAAGTTAAAAGTAAATCGTTGTACCAAAATTAATTAATTAGCAAACTACTGGATTTAATTCAGCTACAGCGTTCTCGAGAATGCATATATATGCATGGATGTATCGATGAATGCCTGTTACCATCAGTCCATGTATATCGATCGCTGTCTCTTTATGTTGCTGGAGACAAGTACCGTAAGTGTTATGCGTTGATAAAAACGTATATTTGGGGGGAGGGGAATGTGTTCATCATGCTGGTATAGGTGAAAATAATCATGTCAAAACATTGATAAAATGTCTAATGCCATAAGTAGGCCACGAGGTTAGTTGTAGGAATCGAAATTTGGTAGGACCCATAAGTCCTTGGCAAAGGCCTCATATGATGATGCAGCTTGTTTACAGTGAACACTCAACAGATGGCTTATATAATGCCAAGTTTAGGGGTAAAAAAAACATGATGTGAAATTCACAATACTATTTTAACTTAACCTCTAAATAAACTAAAGATAGGATCTTATAATTTGATCTTATTTTTCCTAAATTACGTGGACACTTTCTAATTATTTTATCTAGCCACTTCGGAAAATTAGTGGTGCATCCCCACTTGGTCGACCTCCTGCCGGCACACGAGCGATTGCGTGGAATTTGCCGGCTGCAGCCGCCGCGTTGGGCTTGTTGTAGAATTGGCCCATAACGAAAATACATTATATTACAAGATACAAAACCTCACAGTAGGTTTTTGGACAATGGTATAAACTCCCGGCATTTGCAGCAACAAGATATCAAGATGTCCAAGATGTGCATAGATGTTACTTACTCCTTCCATTCTTTTGTTGTTGACATTGTTTATCTCAAAAAACCGTCGAGAAAGAAAAAACCAGAGGGATATCTCTACCGCTTAAAGATATCATAACACTCGTGCGGAACTTAGGTGCATGTTTGTTTCCAATGGATTGCGTAGTAGATTGGTGATTTTAGGATCTAGAATTGATTGTGTAAAAGTTGGATTGTAAAAGTTATTTAGTAGTAACTTTTAACTTTGAATTATAGAAGGATTGTTTTTGCACCCTCCACATAATTCACCAAAAGCTCCTCAATCTATGGTTGTAGATTGTGGCACAATCCACACCTAGAGTGTGCAATCGAGGTTTGTCCATTTGTTTGCACAATCTAGATTGTGAAACAGAATTCACAATCGCTAGGATATACAACAGCATATAAATTTTAAAAAATGAACTGGAAAAAAGAAGAAGAAAAAACTAGTCGGGCGGAACCAAAGCCTCCGAGACAGGGCACAACACGAAGGGTGTCCGTGCAGCGTGTAGTCCTATCCATGCCTTTTTCTCGAGGGGAAAGCAACGGTTGGCAGCTACGCGGTAGCAGCAAGACCGATTTGGCAAAGGAGTTGCATATACGGCTCGCTCTTCTCCAACGAATCTTACCCAGGTAAGTAGTGGCACAGTACAAAGACTACAGTGTACACGGAATCTAAAGTACACTTGCTGCGCTTAAACTAGCAAGGAATGAATAGCTATCACAAATGTAGACAGAGAAAGAGGACCTTACCGGTACATTGCATCCGAGGAGGAACTAGTTGCAAATCCTTTTTTAGCTTAAATGGGGAGGAGAGAGAGAGGACTTTTCTTCAACCTTAGTATCTGTGCCCACCATTTCTTTGCATTTAAGTACTAATATACACAACCCCTCTCTCTCTCTACTGTGGCCTTGTTGCGTCCATTATTAGATGGCCTCCTCCTGCTACTGAGATGTGAGTGGGGCTTTGTCTGCTTCCCCTCACACCTCCTTGCGCATCCATTGTGCTCATGTGTTGCCCCTTCACTCGCCTTGCCTTGTCCTGAATCCTTGGATACAAGCTCAGCTCAGGTACTGACTTGCATCGTGCATGAGAGCCTCGAGAGGGCTGAAGTTGCTGCTGGCTTTCTGTGCTCTTCCTCCTCCTTGGAAATGAAATCCCTTGCCGTCTGAGCACCTGGGGCTCATCACCCTCATCTTGTTTGCCACCCTTCTTTTCATGCTGTTTTTGATGTGGCATCCATCTTCCCAGGCAGACCTTAAAAGCTTATTTCTCTTGGTAACTGTTGTTTTCTATGTGCCCTGACAATTTAGTTTTTCTTGCGAAAAAGGATTTTCATAATTCCCAAGTTCCTCTGGTTTTATCCTATTTCATTGGCTTTCCCTGCCTACCAATCTCTTGGCCCCGCGGTGTTTTTTCTTTTCTTTTCTTTTGGGGTCTAGTTCATCCTCCATGCACCACTGTGCCTGCCTCCCATTCCTCCCTTCAATTCATCATACGTCATTGTTCCCTTGCTTGAGACTTTTCCCCTGTTCTATGGTATCTTGGGGACTCTCCCTCTTGTTTGTATTTTTTCCCTGCTTTTGTTTGTTTCCATTCTACCTCAATTTCCCCATCGTCATTTTCATAAGAACGTGTTTACATCATATAATATACTTTTTTTTGCTAATTATTTGGGCAGGCCTTAAGCTAAGAATCCTGCAAGAGCTTTGGAGGGTTGCTGCCTTCGTCTTGGGTGGGGCTTGGAATTCCTTGATAAGGCAAGGCAGCAATGATGAGCTTCAAGAGCCACGGGGGATTTGGGCAGGTCGCTGCTCTGAATCATGTCTCCAATGGCGCCGGAGCCCCACTGCCGTGGTGGGCGGGGCCTCAGCTGCTGTACGGCGAGCCGGCGCCCCTGTCGCCAGAGGAGGCGCGCCGGGACGGCCAGTTCCAGGTGGTGCCAGGGGCTCAGGGCTCGCCGGATCCGGCACCGCCGTCGGCGAAGAGGGCGGCACCTGAGGTCCTGAAATTCTCTGTGTTCCAAGGTGAGGTTTTTCCTTTCTGCCGCTCTGCAAGTTTACGGATTGCTACTACCAGCACGAATTTGTTTCATTTTTGGGGAAAAAGATTTTTTTTAACATTAATTGCAAGAATTTGGCGTGTTCATGATGGATCTGAGCTAGTACTATGCTAATGACCGTAGGTGAATTCCACGAGGTTTCATCATCGTTTTGTCTTTTGCTAGATGATAGGCATGGAGAATATGCTTCCTAAATCTATATATTTGTGGCCCCTGTGTTAATTCGGAGTATACTTTCTTTATATCTCGAACCCGCTGGAGGATTGTATAGTTTTTTCCCCCTGAAATTGGTAGCTTACCTTCATTGTGATTGGTTCAATATCGTTACACATATACTCCTAAATGAGCTTTTATTTTATGTTATAATTTTCGCAAAGCCATAGGTTGTTGCAAGAAGTTGGTATGAACTATAGATGCATTTTTATAAAGAAAGACAATGCTATATATGTCAGCTGTCATGCCAGAGGTTGCAGTTAGTTGGGTTGTCCGTTGCTTTGGGCCCATGCCCCCGTGGTATGTTTCTCAGAGTGATGGTTCCTTTATTTTGAGATGCCACTGCCGACTGTTCTATTTTATGCACCTCCATTATGGTTTCTTGTCTACTACTACCTCTCACTATTGCAACACTTTTGCTGTTAATGAGAGCAAACCAGGGAACAAAATATTACTGGGCTACAAATTTACTGATGGACATCCCTTGTTAAACTATTTCATATACTCCATAGTAGAAAGAGTATATTAACGTTAACCCATGATCTGTAGAGAACCGCAAAAAATAGAATAAACTCTGTCATGCATTTGCATTGGACAAGTTAGCAATCGGATCCATCCGATGCCTTTTTCGCTTATGAATATGGCGCTGCAATAGGTCTAGAGTGGGGTGCAGATATGCTGCATCTTGTTCGTGGGATGTTCTGAAGAATGGTGGGCTATTTTCTTTGAACACAAAAGCATGCTTTTTAGATGAAGATGTGATAAATAAACAAGGGAGTGTGCGAGATGACACAGAGACTAGCAGGGTAGCTTTGAATGGAGTTCATCATATTCCTTGAGTGGCATGCACGTCTTCCCAATCTTAGGGAGATTCATTCTGTAATATATAGCTTGCCCTTAGTTTCTAGAGTATTAGTAGAGATAAGAAAGCAACAATGCCAGTAGGTTGGACCATATGGTGCCCAAGTCTGCTACAAATATTTGATCTGTGTTTCTAGAACATACTAGCAGTATACCTATGTGTTCCTACGGCTTCGAAATATAAGGACTTTTGATTCTAGTTAAACGAAAAAATCGGTTTTATCTGCAAGATGTCTATTTATTTTTTACAACTTAGTTAAAATTTAGATTGTTAATAGCCCCATTAAAAAATCTTTTTATTTAAGCTCAACGCTCTAGCTGTTGCGCTCTCTCTCTCTCTCTCTCTCTCTCTCTCTCTCTCTCTCGAGTAGCAATACAGGTAAATAATGCAAAGAGTAGGGGTAAATGTGGTGACAGACCACCCACCAAGACAAGCCACCAATTGGCATTTTTAAGTACATTAAAGAAACCTTTGTCCAGTTTTTGGTGGTTGGGAAACAATACAGTGCACATACAAGTCAAACATATGGTAGTTGACCAACTCTTTGAACCTTCTAAATTGCTTCTTTGAAGCTTTCGAAACTTGATTCTTTGATGATAACTAGAAATGAATATTTTTCTTTTGTTGAGTGGATTCGTAATCATACATGGAGAACTGTCTAGCAACTTGAAATGTCAGATGGATTTCTAATGATATTGGTAAACCTATGATGTTCAGGAAACTCGGACTCGGGTGGTAAAGGAGACAAAGCCCCAGATCACTCCGCCACTATTGCACTGCAGTCACCACTTCCAGAATACAATGGTCGTTTCGAGATTGGCCTTGGTCAATCCATGGTAAGGTTTCCCCCTCTTTTTTCCCTGTGTATGGACATGAAGGAAGATAACTGATACTATTTCACAATGCAGTTGTAAACTAGCCACTTTTGTAACTCGAAACCCCTTTCTGAGAACCCTCAGTGTTAGGTTCCTAACTGACCGCTTGTGTTTCAGGTATCTCCCAATTATTCTTGCCCTGACCAATGCTATGGCTTGCTTACCACCTACGCTATGAGATCAATGGTAAACATATATTCTTTTGTTTGAACGAAAACTAATCCAGAATTTGATTCTGATTCATCATAAATTGCATCCAAATGTATCGGAAACTGTGAAACACTATTTATTGACTTGAATTTCACAGCTCCTTGAACCTTCATGAACTTATCTTTGACGTTTAAAATGGCGTAACTCAAGCATATTCTAAGCAGTGCCGCTACTAGTTTTACGCGATGTATTCAGCTGACCAAATGCTGCAAACACAGCCCACCTTTTCAAAATAGTGAATACAAAAAAATTCGTTTAGAAAACAGAAGTAAGAAGTGTGGCACTAAAATCATCTCGAAAATTTGTAATCTGATGTTTTGTCGCTTACATTGCTATTGGGTCACGGTTCTTGCAATAAACGAGCGTAGTTTAATTATAATTTTTTGTGCTTATATGCAACCATTTATTCATTGCTCTGTGATATGTGATTTTTTGGTGCAGTCTGGTGGGCGAATGCTCTTGCCACTGAATGCCCCAGCTGATGCACCTATCTATGTGAACGCAAAGCAGTATGAAGGTATCCTCCGTCGCCGTCGTGCTCGGGCCAAGGCAGAGAGGGAGAACAGGCTGGCGAAGGGTAGAAAGGTGAGGCTCCCACCATGGCACCAAGTCAAGCAACTCTTCAGCTGAGCCCTTATCTTCCACGTCACCAGTGGCAGTAGCCAACCTTCATGTTAACCACGTTTCCTCCCATATTAACCGTCACATTTCTGATTACTCTGCTCATAATGCCGCAGCCATATCTACATGAGTCGCGCCACCTCCATGCAATGCGCCGAGCTAGAGGCTCGGGTGGGCGCTTTCTCAACACGAAGAAAGAAAGCCATGGTAAAGAGACGGCCGCAAACGGAGGCAGCAAGATGGCAACACATGCACAACCTTGCTCCTATAGCCCGCAGCTGGAGCCAGGCAACAACCCGCGCCACTGCCATTCCCGGAGCAGTGGGTCGAGCGGCCTCTCCGGCTCAGAGGCCTCAAGCATGTACGAGCACGATGATGCGGACCACTACAACAGCAGCATCGAGCACCTCCGTACGCCCTTCTTCACCCCGCTGCCATCCATCATGGATAGCGAGCATGGGGCTGCCGCCATCCCCTCCTTCAAGTGGGCAGCCAGTGACGGCTGCTGTGAGCTCCTCAAGGCATGAACCGAGGAGGGGATGGCTACTCAGGCAGCCAGTCTTCACTTGGTTGGCTGCCTGTAGGCAAATCATTCTTGGCTGTCTGCATTGGGGTTGCACTCCTCATCACCTATCTTCCCTGCCCTGAAAGTCTTCAATGCTGGGTTTCAGTCCTGTGATGCTGGGGCTCCCCATATGCCTGTAATATAGTTACCTAACGCACTGCTGCTTACTAGTACTTGGTAGCAGTGTGTCAGTATGAATTATGTGTTGCCAGGTTGATCAGTGTCTGAATAATTTAAGTGTCAGACTCCAGGGTTAGCTCCTGGGACGTGTTTGAGTCTGCTTTTTGTGAAGCTTGCAAGCCTGAAACACATTTGTGCTTGGGTTCAAAGATTTATTGGGTACAATGGTGTTTGTATTTCTAAGTTTGGGACCTGCATCCTGCTGAGATCTCTGTTGTTGTAAATTGATGCGTTACTTGTAAGCTTGTCTAAGCTGTATCTTATGACATGGTGTTTGTTTGTTTGAGCTGTCAGGTCATGATTCCGGTGACATGTTCTTTCCGAGTATATCAGCAATCCAAATTTTCTGGCTATTAAGGGAATTTCGATGTTATTTTGCAGAAATTCTGAGAAAATATGGTTTCCAGGGGGACTAAAATGTTTGGGAGCAAAGCAGCAAGTCGATCTTTTCTGGTCTGCTAAAGCGGCCACTACGTCTTTTTTGGGGGGAAAGTTCGTCCCTGGAAGATTCAAATACATCAGATCTTGATACTTATATATACGAGGATGAACTGGGGGTGATGTTGCAGGTTGAAGCAATGTATACTGCAAGCAAAAAAGATGCACCTGCTGACTGCTGATTATGATTATGAATTTAAAGTTTCTGTTATTCTGTTTCGACCATTCAGAAACAAGTGGTGGTCGAGTTTGTTGGTCAAGGGAACTCGTTTAACCTCTACAAATGGCAAAACCAAGCAATCTAAGCTAATTCTCTGCATTGCCTCCTGGTTTATGTCCTTCCTTTCCAAGCTCAAGGGATGAGATAGTGCTGTGGGTGTGGGCATGTGGCGTATTGGTTATCCACAAGCATGAGATGGTGCCATGCCATAGCTATGCTTCATTGGGTACCAGCTCATTTTGGGCAAACTCCCATTTCATTTTGGACGAACATCTTCTGTGAACAGCGCATCCGTTTTGGAGCCCGGCCAAACGGCCCCCAGGGGGCTGCTCGTGGGATTACTCAAGATTATATAGATGGAAAATTCCGCAGTTAGAATTCCCCCCCTGGTATGACAGCTTTCCCCAAAACCACCACTGATCTAGAAGGCTCAAACACTGTCGCTGCTGATCTCCTATGCCATAATGCTTCAATAAACAGGATGTCCTTCAATGTGCAACATCCAAATGTTTGCAAAGAAAGAACCATCAACAAGAATCACAAGAAACCTCAGAATTAGAGGGATACAGTTGGGTCTTGTGGAGGTTCTGATGGATCTACTGTTGTAAAGGTATTGTAGAAACCTATAGAAATTTTGCCAGCACTGGCACTGGCAATTCAATGTAGTTTACGGTTTTTTTTATGTGTTAAGTGCATCAAATCCATTTTATAACATGCCTGACAGTTCATACAGTGCCAACCAACTTACCCTTTTTTTTTTGAGCATGGCCAACCAACTTACCTACATGCATGTCATTTTGTTCTGCCTGCATTGTTTGATAAAAGCTTATTTAAAGCAGCTGGTTGCAGGCAGGTAAGCTTAGATTCCAGACATAAATGATCCAGTTCATCACATTTCATATCAACAAAATAATTGTATCGCCAATCTGCATCACTGATTGTGATAATGCTTCAGTATTATATAAGCGTCTATTTTGCAAATTCAATGGCGTGATTTGCTATCTAGTTCCATGGGTTCAACGTATTTTCATAGTAATGTTTAATCTGACACTAGTATAAAATGACACAATCACACAAACAAACTCTAAGTTCGACAAATATTTGTTCAACATTAATCGTTGCAAAGATTGGTGCCATCTCTTAGTCACTTGGATTTTATCATGAATGAGATAGGAAGCAAAGCCAACATACTAAGTTAGATGACAGGCCAAATGGCGTATCAAGGAAGATCAAAGTCCAAAACATGCCGACTAATATTTGATATGTCGTTACAACTTACAACATTAGTTCACAATGATTATCCTGCTCAAGCAGATCTGCTGCTAGTCAGACAGGCCAAAGGAGCACGGCCAAGATACCAAACATCTTAGTGCCGAAGCATGATTTATAACAATCAGTTCGACTGCAATGCAATTAACATAAGGCCAATGGAAACTGTATGTAACTTCTAAACAGTACACCATATGCAGTTGCAGATCACCAATTGAAAATCATGCACATTATCAAATGTAAGATGTGTTTGCGGGCTTTAGAACTCATCCTCAACACTATAATTTGATTTCGCCCAAAAGAATCAAAATTTCCCCTCAACCTGGCCGATCACAGGTTAACATAATCCTTGAAGGAATTCACAACCTCAAATTGCTCACCAAAAATTTGAAGACATTGCTGCCTCTTCGCTCTATCAGGCCGCAGGATCTCCGTTCTTCTTATTCGAAGCCGGCACCTCATCCACCTGTTTCTTCTGGCCTTCCTCATCTGATGCTGTCACTGGGGACGAGGAGGGGGCGGGCTCCGACCCAGAGGCCTCGCGGGCCTGTGCCGCCTCGAGGTCCTCGGCCATGGCGCGCTCGGCGCGGAGGATGGGCTCGTAGTAGTCGGCGTGCGCGTCCATGCACTTCCTAAGCGCGGCCGTGACGTCGTGGCACCGCTCCACGACGTCGTCCTTGCCAGCCGCCTCCGCCTCCTCCACGCACTTCTCCCACGCCACGAACTCCTCCTTGCACCCGCCTCCCTTCATGAACAGGCAGAACCCGCACTCCCCTTCCTCCTCCCCCTCCCCCTCTTTGCTTGACTCCGCGGCGACGTCCACGACCACCGTCTCCGCTGCCCCCTCAGTACTAGCATTCGCCGCCGCATCTTCTTTGGCCGGTGGATCAGCGACCTCCGCTGCGGGAGAACGGGGAGGGGCAGCGGCCTCCAGGGGAGGGGTGGAAGCAGCGACGGCCTCCGTGGTAGGGGGAGAAAGAGGAGCTGAGGCGGCTGCGGGCTCCGCGGGAGGAGGGGGAGAGGAGGAGGCGGCGATTCCCATGGCGCTAGGGTTTTGGGCTAGAGATCGCGTCGGCGGCGGCGACGACCGACGAGAGGAGCAAAGCTTAAACCCTCGCCGAGGAACGACAAATCAAAGGGGCCGCCAGCGTAGAAAAGATTGGAAGGACGAAGAAAAGGAAGCCCAGCCCAATGTGTTTCATGAGTAATTTTTTTAATTACATAGTACACAACGCGCGCACACTCACTCTTATGAACGTATATATGCAAACTCTACCTGTCAAAGACTAAGCTGACAAATCCTCAAGACTGACCAAGTCACCACTGATCCCTCACTGTCGATGGCAATGTCGTCTACCGCTGAAAGCACAATACCGTTAAATTCTAGAAAGTTCGCTCCCACAAAGATTCGAAACCAAAACCTGAGGTGCTACTAAGACTCTTGTAACCATTATGCTACAGTACTTTTTGCTGCTTTATGAGTACTCATGAGCACATGTGTCAAATAAAAAAAAGTCTGTGGGTTCCTCTCAAAAGAAAACAAAACAGGAAAAATAAGAAAAAGCTGTTTCCTTCTGCTGTGCTAAACTCTTGGGCTTCTTTCTTTTTGGTTGGATTCATTCTGCTAGTGAATCTTTTTTAAAAAGGAACAACGTGAATCGTTTTGATGTTGATTTGCTACACATGGTTTTCAATCTATTTATGTTTGTGCTGTTAAGAATTTTGAAAGCTTATGACATATTCACCATGCAAGAGGACGCTTTCAAAAATATTCATGTTTACACGATGCAGAAGAGACGAAGCTTGCAATCGAGGCGCTACTCAGTTGTTCGATTGTTTATGGTGAAACATATCCATTCGGTTTACGTCTCCAACCTTGAATTAGTTTTGCATTTGTGGATAATTATTCTTTTTTTTTCAATGCAAGTGTGGATAATTATTCTTTCATCTATATGCGACGTCTCCAACCTGTATTGCTTCCACCTCTAGCGATTTCGTCGATTTCAAGACCCTCGGTCCTGAATTGCTCTTTTAACTTTTTACATTGAAGAACATTATAAATAACTAATACTTCTCGTTGCATAAATATAATGAATAAATATATTAATATATGTGATTTGACATTTGTATCTTACTAATGTGGCATAGATGACAAAAAGGTGGCTTCTACTCAAGACACCTCGGTGAATAAAAGTAGAGGTCGTCTGTATAAAACATGAGCATTGATGTATTATGAGATACACAGCTCGTCTTGGATGTATTGTTGGATCTTACAAATAAATCCATTTAAATATTATCTAGCTGTAAATAGGGTGTATACAGAAATTCTGTTGTTAGGATGCCTCAAACCTCACGAACCTTATACTCATCTTCCTTTGAGCAAAACATTGAGGCGTTAAAGTGTTTGACATTCACCAAAAAGGTAAGTGTTTGAACTCTCGGAAACACTTAAATGTGCTTTGATATTTAAATCAACAATAATTTCAAGATAACCTAACTGTAAATAAGGTGTGCACAGAAACTTAGTAGCTAGAATGCCTTCAAACACCGTTTTACTCCTCATCCTTAGAGCATAAATTTGTTGGCACTCACCAAGAAAAGGGTTTGAGCTCTCGAGAACACTTAGATGAGATTTAACAATTCTCCAAGTTTAGTTTCTTTTTAGCCATTTGCCAAATTTAGTAAGTAGTACTCCCTTCGTCCCAAAACAAATGACATTCTAGTTTTGTCTCAAGTCAAATGACACGCCCTGAAGACTGAAGCAGCTTCGTATATCAATGGAAACCAAGATGACACGCCCTGCAGCGACAGGATGCTTTGCTCGGTATCAAGACAGAACCGGTTACAATCTGCAGTATAAATATTAAATGCATGATCTAATGTTTCTAGGTGAGCATCCTGAACGAAAACTCTAACATAAGTGCCTAAGTAAGAGCACCATAATTTACTGGGTGACATTATCACATTGACGTTCACTCCAAGAACCAACCAGGCTAACTAAATTCAGCTTGTGCATCATCCATAAAACCATTCATCATCGGAATTGCCAGCCCCATCATCCTCGTCTTCGTCGTCGGAATTGCCCTCCTCATCATCCTCTTCTTTGCCGTAGCTCTCGTCATTGTCAGCATCATCCTCATCCTCGAGCTCATCATTAAATTCATCATACACCAACTCCGTGTCGATGATGGTTCTGAGCATGACACGAGAGCTTCTATCAGAAGCATAGGGCACAATGCAGAAATAGTCCTTTGGCAGCCCATCCAGAAGCGAGGAGCTTCTCACAGCTTCCAGCGTTGAGGTCTGGTTGTGCCCTTGGAAGCATGAGAATTCCACCGAGCACCCGAACCTAGATTCCCTGCCATCAGGCTGGACGCAGACCAGGGAGATGGCATGTCCTAGGGGCTCCAATGGTTCCATGTTCATGAGGAAGAGGTGGTTGTCCTTCACGTGGAGCACGAAAGGGCCTGGCTTGACAGGGAGGTCGAACGGCTCGTAGTATTCGAACTTCTTGTATGGCCACTTGTGGTGGGTGGTGAAATGGACCAGTAGAGGCACTGTTGTTCCGGTGAAGCTGCATCCTGAGTCCGGGCAGAAGCACGGCCGGTGTGAGCACACGTCCTCGTGCTTTTTCTTGTTGAAGTGGGTGATCTCCTCGGCACATCCATGCTTGGAAAAGGAACAAGGAGCCACAATGGATTCAACGACGCGCTCCATGATGAAGCAGCGTTGTAAGACAATTTCTGAGCATTGGGGGCACTTGTTGAGTAGGATGTAGCAAGTCGAGCAGAGGACATGGCCTACACCACACTGCAGCGTTGTAAAGATTATAAAAGTCTTCGTGAGAGAATAACTTTGACTAAAACAACATGGGAGTTAGCAGAAACATTAGCACATGTTTTGTGACCTTAGCTAATATGCTAAAATATATCAGTATAAAGACGTTGCTTTCCAAAATAAGTTCATTTGACGTGTGTACCTGAAGAATTGGAGCCCTGAGAGGCTCATGGCAGACGGGACAGTCCAAGATGCTCATCTCCATTCTGACTCCCTCCCTCATGTCGATATTGTCTTTCTCCTCCTTGGTTTCTCCTTTCTTCTCCATCACCTCCAAAGCCACTAACTTTGCTTGTCATGACAGGCACAACAAAATGGTTGATCAGAATAATTCAATCATTTCTTGTTCCCAATCGTACTGATAAATACTCCCTCCGCTCTTAAATTGTTGACGCCGTTGGCTTTTCGAGTTACGTTTGACCATTCGTCTTATTCAAAATATTAGCTCAAATGTGCAAAATTATAAGTTATTTTTCAATTATCTTTAGTGATAAAACAAATCATAACAAAATATATGATAATTTTTTAAAAGAATTGAATAAGACGAATGGTCAAACATAACTAAAAAAATCAACAGCAACAACAATTTAAGAATGGAGGGACTAATGAAGATAGGACAGTGTGTTTTAGGTGATCCATGCTCACTTGGTTGAAAGGGCAAGGAATCAGGACAGGATAATTCCAAACAAGCAGAGAATGGGGTTGCCTAATACTCCTCTGTAATTCAGTTAACATATACTCCCTCCGATTTTAAACATAGGACACCATTGACATTTTTTTGCTACTTTGACGATTCATCTTATCCATAAATATGTGTCCAAATAGCTAAATGTATAAGTTAACCTTAGAGAACCAGGTGGCAGTCTGGATGGCTAGTGCTGGTGTTGCGCACGCAGCCCACCCAAGTTCGATTCTTAGGAGCGAACTCGCGGTGTCTCACCGTTTCCTCGTCAGCTTGAGTCAGTATCCGAGGTAGCTAAGCCTCGTGTATTTCCTTTTTTTTTTAAGTTAACCTTAAAGTGCTTTTGATGATAGATCCAATGACATTCATTTCACGTTAGGTAACTAATTGCTTAAATATATATTGTTGGTCAAAGTTCAAAGAAAAACTCAATGGTGTCATATATTTAAAAACGGAGTATATAAATATACATTCTTTATTCATGAAGACTTCCTATTCTAGCTTAAAAACAAAACTAGTCATCATTGCTGTGTGAATAGTTCGCTTTATCAAACTGTGTCAGACTAACGATGTGGAATAATGTCAAATTTGATACAAGCAACAACAGATCACCACAACTCCCTATACCAAAGGTTCTTCTATTGAACAGATGACACATGTCATGAGCCCTCCAGCCCATAGGTGAGTGAACTAGTAGTAATGAAGCTATGCATAAATGTTTTCTGCAGCAATGAAGTCTGCAGCATATTTTACATCCTTATGCAAATGTGCAGTGATAGTATCACTGAAGTAATAAGAGGGACGATGCATATCTTGGTGATTTAACAAAGTAGTACTAGGACTAAGGAACATGCACAAAGCATAAAAGATGAAGCCACAGCAGATTGAAATTGTGTTCTGCCAGCTGAGCGGAAAATACTGGAAGTCTTCTTGTTCGTTTGGCATAAACAATTATGACATGTACATCACAGACCATATATTTACAATAGTTCAATACCGCATTTTGCGATAATGCAAAGGGGAAACTTCTGTGGCAAACTCCAAGAGTACATTTCCTTGGCAAGTGGAAAAATATCTCACTAAGAAGTACTATAAACTCGCATTTTACTTTCTTTCTTTTTTTATATATGCTTAGAACAAAAATAACTTGGTTGCTCGAGAAAAAATGATTTCCACTGATTCCTTTAAAATTAAGTCTATTTTAAAATATTTCAAAATGCAACTGTGCAGAGAAAATATTATGGTTTACAAGATAGTAATTCGACACAGTAATATACATCATAAAATTTTATTCTAGCATATAAGTCAGAATATATTCCAGAAAAGTACGCATTTGTGTATACCGGATTACAAGAATATAAAACTGTAATTATTATTGAAATCGAGGAGTGTAAAGATCATCCAGACCGAAAAGTTCAGTTTTTCCAATCATCATAAACCCTAACAACTAGCAGTAGGCACGGCCTCATCATTCCGGTTGGTGGTTGTCGGGGAGAAGGGAGCCAGTTGTGGCGAACGGAGGGGGGTGAAGCCATACCTCAGATATCTCGTCGCCGGTGATCCCCCGTCCACCGAATGCTCCTCCGTGGGGCCACTGAAGCTTCGCCGCGCGGCGCAGTCCGGTGCGCTGATCCGAGCCGACGAGGACGAGGGGAAGGAAGAAAGTAAGAGGGACCGCGCGGGGACTGGATTATGGGCCTGAATTCTGCAGGCCTTTGCTCGTCCCTTGGGTTGGGCCGTTGGAGGCCCCTTTTTCGAATTGCAGAGACAGATTTTTTTGTTTCCTGGAGGCGCACGAGGAGCCAATGCTAAGCAGCACTGTGGAAAAACTGAAGCAATATAGGCTATACACACATTTTGCCATAACCTGGCGGCTGTTTTTTCTTTTTCCCTCGGCTCCTCCTTGCAGTGTGATGGCTTACCAAGCTAGACTCGATTTTGCTAATAAAAAAAAAACCAAGCTAGACTCGATACGAAAAGAGTTTCCTTTTCCGTTTGTTTTGGGCGTAAGAGAAACAGTGCTCGTGCCAGATTACTCGAGATGATATGCGATCCTGCATGTTTATATGCTAAAGCGTACAGATGTGATGCAACCGATTCAGCAGACTCAAATGATGTCCGTCTCGATGTTCGCTCAGTAAAATCCATTGATGCTTTTCTTGAGCTGAACTATTCCATTGATCCTGCATGTTTATATGCTAAAGCGTACAGATGTGATGCAACCGATTCAGCAGACTCAAATGATGTCCGTCTCGATGTTCGCTCAGTAAAATCCATTGATGCTTTTCTTGAGCTGAACTATTCCAAAGCTGTAGCCGTGTCGTCAGGGAAAAAAAAACATCAGAAAACGTTCGCTCCTATCAGAAACCAGTCTTGGACTCGACTTCAATGTCCATTTGTTCGGACTTTGCATTTCAGACATGTAAACTAAACAGTATTTGGAACTGAGGATGGCACTGCCAAAAGGAGCAAAAACGTTTACCTTTTTCGTGAACTACCTCAAGTGTGCTGCCAACCTGCCACTGAGACTTGAACTCAACCTCTAATTACCACAAAAGAAAAGAAAAAAAGAAAGAAACGTCCGGCTCTAGATATTCCGCTAATCCGCTTTGAACGTTCCATTGAATTTGGTCTCAACCCACGATATTCATCGGCCTCGCCTGGTAATGGAAACCAAGATGAGAGCTAAATTGCCCTGCCCGTTGTCAGTCTCACAAATTGACAACAGAACCGCTGGCTACAATCCCCTATAGAAATCAAACATCAGGTTTTCCTAGGGGATCATGAATGATAAGTCTTGATATGAATTTAATTACAGGTCAAGTAATCAATGTATAGTTTGCTAGGGTGAGCATAAATCCATCGATGTCCATATGGAGAACCCAACTAAATTACACTTGTGAATCCACAAAATACAACGAGGATCTGTGCGGTGTCAACCTAGTCATTCGTCATCGAAGTCATCCGCCTCGTCATTGCCCTCCTCATCCTCGTAGCTCTCGTCCTCGTCATTGCCCTCCTCATCCTCGTAGCTCTCATCCTCGTCATTGCCCTCCTCATCCTCGTCGCTCTCGTCCTCGTCATCCTCCTCCGGCTCGTCATCAACATCATCAATCAACACCACGGTTTCTATGGTGGTTCTGAGCACCACTTCACCAGAAGCATTGGGCACGATGCAGAAGAAGTCCTTGGGCAGCCCATTACACAGAGATGAACATCTCACGGATTCCAGCGTTGAAATCTGGTGGTGCCCTGTGAACCATGAGAAGACCACGGAGCACCTGTAGTAGGAGTCAACAGCATTCGGGTGGATGCAGACGATAGAGATGGTGTGCCCGACAGGCTCCACTGGCTCCATGTTCACAAGGAAGAGGCGGCCATCCTCGTTCTGGGCATGGAGCATGTGCGGACCTGGCCGGACGACCAGGTCGAACTGCTTGTAGTATTTGAACGGCGTGGATGGCCACTTGTGGGTGGTGAAATGGTTCAGCAGCGACGGCACTGGCCCAATGAAACCACAGCCGGACTCTGGACAGAAGCATGGCCCATACCGGCATCCCTTCTCATGTGTTTTCTTGTTCAGGTAGCTGATCTCCTTGGCGCATCCATCCTTGGCGAAGGAGCAAGGAACTACAATGGACTCAACGACACGCTCCATGGCAAAGCAGCGCTGGAAGACAGTTCCTGAGCAGAGTGGGCACTTGGTGAGCTGGGCGCGGCAAATCGAGCAGAGGACGTGGCCCACACCACACTGCAGTATTGGAATGATTATACAAATCATCATGAGGGAATAACTTTGACAGAAATAACATGGAAATTGGTAGAAACATAAGTGGTTCATGTTCTGTGACAAGCTAATCAGCTGTATTACTGTTACAAGAAACTGCTTTCTGTAGATCTATATAAGGTTTTCTTTTTCAGGGTAAAACAATGAAAGAGTTCTCCAATTGTTTTCAGACACTGAGTAGACAGTAGACATATATTTAGCGAGTGTACCTGGAGAATTGGAGGACTGAGAGGCTCATAACAGACAGGGCAGTCCAAGACACTCAGCTCCATTTTGACTCCCTGCGTCTTGTCAACGTTGGCAGCCTCCGCCTTTGTTTCTACTTTCTCCTCCATTGGCTCCAATACTAGCTTGCCTGATACTGAAGGCGCAACAAGTATTAAGCCTACTGATCATTTCTTGTACCCAGTTTGTACTGACAAAATAACAAGTAATTATGTGAAGTTGTAGCAAGAGTATATATGTGCTCGCTCAGTCGGAATCGCCAGGAGCCAGAATAGAAAAAAGAAAAATCTAATTTTAAGAAAGAAACTACCAGAAAATGGAGTTGCCTTGTCAAGCCTTATTAATCAAGCCTTTCATGAGAAAAAATAATCAAGCCTTCATATCAGAAACATCTTAGCTTAACAACAAAACCATGTCGTTGCTGGGTGAAAGATTTGCACTACTATGCAGATCTCAGATCTGTCATTGTCATCTCAGATCACCACAAATCTTTAAAATAAGACCCTTTTTTTTTCTTGAATATATGGTAGGAGTAGTAATCCCAGAATCTTGCAGGTGACCTGAGCTAACAGTTGTGAAAGTAAATAAATGTTTCTTTTAGCAACATGGTGTGCAGCATATTTTCCCTCTGATGCAAATGCCCATTGATAATATCACGGAGTAACAAGAGGGACCGGACAATGCATATACTTTGTATGTTAACAAAATAGGAGTATTAGGGGAACAAGGACAAGGTTCTGTTTTTTAGTAAGGCAGAGGAGGCTATGTTAGGATTTACTAATTCCTATCAGCTGAATGCTGGAGGTGATGATATTGTTCTTTTTATTCGACATGAGAAAATAATTATCTCGCCTGCTACTTTTCTCATATTCAAAGAGTATTCTGGGTGCTTTGCATTACTCCATCTGATTCCTGCTACTTTAGAATTCTACACGGAAGTAGGCCAAAAACAAAGTTATTCGAGCAAACTTCACAGAAAATTTCAGAATACTCTACCTCCTAGTAATCTGTAGTATTAAACCGTAAGGTGTACAGATTTCTCAAATAGACGAAATGCGTTATACGGAAAGCGGTAGTTTTGCTATCAGCATAAACCCTAACAGCTCGGGGGCAATCGTGGGAATTGGGAAGGATGTAGCCGTACCTGAACCACCTCGTCACCAGAGACCCCTCCTCGATCAGCTGCTCCTCCGTTGGAGAGATGGCTGGAGGAGGCTCCGCCACCGCGCCGCCCTCGCGTTGCTCCGCGCCCGATGAGGATGAGTGAGGACGGCGGCAGACTCGCTAGGTAGGCCGCAGTGGGGGACTCCGAGTCCTCGCTGAGTGAATGGGCCGCTTCTGAGCCGTCACAGGCCCATTTCCCGAATTCCCTTGCGTGAATGGCCGACTTGTGAGAAACAAGTAAACAACGCTGGACAAGAAAGCCGGCTTCGAAAAAGGTTTTGAATGTCATTTTTTTTAATTTGCTATTATCTTTGTTCCAAAATAAATATCATTTTAGCCTTGAATACAAAAAATTAAAAATATTTGAAAAAAATAAGTACACAGAAATGAGTACAAGGGATAAAGAGATAGAGATGAAGTGAGAAAAGAGAAAGACGCGTCGAAAAGTAAGAATGACAAGTAATTTAAGAAAATTATTGAAGTCTAATAAGACAAGTATTTTGAAACGGATAGTAATTGTTAGTTAAGTCTTGTCTGGATCCACCGAACTAACAATTAGCTCTAGACTAAAATTTTGCTAACTAACTGTTAGTCATCTAATTATTAGTCAGGTGCCTGTTTGGGAATGGACTCATTAGTCAACCGGTAGTTAGTTTGCATTAGTTCGGTTCTCCTGGTTAATAGGATTGTTGTTAGTCTCTTGGGTGGCTAAAAATTAGTTCCCTACTAGCCCCTCTTGTTTGGATTTCATATGGACTAAAATTAGTCAGTTAACAATTAGTTCGTTGAATCCAAATGGAGCCTTAATTGAGATCTTGCATATTTCTCACCCATATTTTTGAAACTAGTCGATTCTATATATGGAACTCATTTCTCTTCAAGATGGGATTTTTGTTTGATGAAGTTGAAACATATAGTTATTTCTTTCAGTATGGAATTTTTCCTCTTGAAGGTGGAGCAATGTTTTGATCCGGCTAGGATTTTTTATAGTGAAATGGAACAAATAGTCGTTTACAACTCTTTTCTTGAATATGGAATATTGTTCTTGAAAACGGTGGTTTCTTGATACATTAGTTTTGGAAAGCCATGACATCCAAATAGAGCTTTATTTTTACGTGATGTTATCGAAGCTAAGTTGACAACAAAAGTTGGTACGTCATATAATATCAATTATGTTACTAACTATTTTTTCTGAACAGTTAATATTTTACTACTAGTACTAGTTCCATTCTTTTTAAGCACCGGTGCATGGTCTTTTCAACCACTACACAAAGTTTAAACTAATCAATGGTCAACAGAAAAGGGAATGGAAGAAGGAAACATTCAGAGACGTGCTTTGCAGCGGCATCTTATCCGGTCTTATCCGGTCGCCGGAAACGGCATGCAGCTCCCGCCCGCCCGTACGCACGCCACTCCTCGATAGTGACGCCAGATGTTCTGTTCACCACGTAAGCGTCCGCAGAAATGACGTAGGCCCAAAACATCCAAGCGGTCTGCCTGCCAACCTGCAGCCTGCTTGACCCCGTCAACCGAACGAAGCGTCAACCGAACGAAGATTTCCAGTTGACATCGCTGCCGCGGCACCGGGATCTTCTGCGGCATCGGCGTTGGCGCATGCACCGTACCGGACACAAACCGCGCGGGGCCCGGTGCCGGGCCCACCGGCGCGCCGTCGCCAGCTCCGCGCCATCCCTCCTCCCGCTGTCCCGCGTCGCCTGGCCCGCGGCTCGTGCGACGGCGGGCGCCTCCAGGCAAGCGCTCGTCCTGCGTTTTCGCGGGTTTGGAGGGGCAAAGTGCAAATACTACGGTTGTGATCGTGCTCGGATACAGCTATCGGGGCCGTCCAATGCAGCGACAGCTGTCTGCCTGTCTCCCTTGCATGGTCCGCGGGCGTCGGGAACGGCGCCCCGTTCGTTAACGGCCTTTTTGCCCTTTTCTTTTCCTTGTTTTTTATTGCTCATCAGATATTTTGCATGTGCGTCCTCGGATTCTTTGCTGTTGTTACGGGATCCTAAGCTCGATCTAGTCTACGTTGATGAAGCTGGTGTAAGAAAATAGAGTACGAGAAAGAATGAACAGGTGCTACACTAGTACAATACTTGTATCTTTGAAAAAAAAACGAAGACATTATCGTATCGCATGATTCGCATCACGTATTTAAGGAAACATAATGTGATCAAAACAAAAGCACAACTGACAATTGTGTGACATTCCCTCCCTCCTAAAATATGAGAGTTCAAAATCTATCGATAACGTAAGTATTTACAAAGTTTGTCCATAAATATAACCCCTTCTAGGTTTTCTTCATAAATGTAAGTACTTCTGAAGGTTGAATTTTACGCAAAACGATCATAACGAGGCGCATGTGACTCTTTTTTATCTACGGTCATAGTATATCCATGACGTCTTTGACTTTTAAAAATACTTATATTTAGTAGTGTGAGAGTATATTTTTTTCGAACATCGCATGAGTAGTCTAATATTATTGCAAATGTGTGTTGACCGTTAACCGTTATTTGTGGCCCATCAATCATAAATGTTACGCTGCAGCTAAACCAATAACTTGCATTCTCAATTTCTCATGCCAACATATAAATAATAAAGCACAATAAGAAAGTATATATGGATGCGAATGGAAACCTTCACGAATGCCACGTGGCTAGTTCAATTGCATGATCGATACATATGTCTATGACAGTTAGCTACGTGATTTGTGGTCCTACTAACCGTAAATGCTTACGCGCCTTGTATATAGTCAACCCAACCTTATGTGTCATGTAGTTCTTGATAGGAATCATATATTCTTTTGTCTCCCTTACCATAAATAAGCTAGGCTTGTTGTGAATTCAACTGCTGATCAAAGGATATATGACTTGTCGAGTTCGAACAATTCCTTTTCATAAATAGCGCAATTTTAATGGTGCGACAAATCCATCATTAAAGTGTACATAGCTGAGATTTTTTTGCGAGTGAACATCGCTGGGATCCCTCAAATCTTAAGGGGGCGATTGGTTTGGTGCATATGACCCAACAGGCCCGTGGGATGCAAGGCAGGAGCGATTGGCTGCCTGCACCACACCGACCGGCTCAGCGCATGCAACGCTCGAGTGATTGGTTGCTTTTCTATTCATCTGACTCGTATGTTTGGATGCAACATGAGGCCCTCAGCCTGGCTCGCCAGGAACGAAAACAAATCCCGTTTCTCCAGAGCTAGCCAGCGGTGGCCTGGCTCCTTACGTACGCGTCTGCTCTAGTGAGATGGAAAGCAATCACGCCCTAAGTTGATCTATCTAGTAAAACTGCAAAGAGTATTAAATTAACAAAAAGTAATCAAGTCGTCACTAAAAGACATTAGATTCCGTGCAGGAGTACCTTATCGCACAGATCGCATGATCATCAAATGACCTTAACTTGAATATACGTGGCGAACTGAACTTAAGATGGAGTACATTTTAGATATGTCCCAACTCCCAACAATCGTCGTCGTCGCTAATCATTAGTACAAGTTAACACCAAATCCGCGAAGACACCGTCTAAAAAAACTGCCAAGATACCTTGTCAGCAACAAAGAGCGGCTGACAGCAACTAAGAAATCCGCTTGCATGAGACAAGGATGGAGGAAACCCCCGGAAGGAAACTAATGCTGAATGTTGACGCAGCATTTTGTGTTGATACAGGTACCGGAGGTACGGGAGCTGTGATCAGAGATGCAAGTGGAGGGTTCATTGCAGCGGCTCACAAACATCTTCCGTATGTCGTGGATGCGCCTATGGCGGAGGCAGATGCTCTCAAAGAAGGGTTGCTACTCACCCAACATGTTGGATGCAACCGGTTCATCGTGCAAACTGACTGCATGCAGGTTGTTGATACTATGAAGGATGGAGGTTTCTCTGCCACGGCGGCGGCGGCGATCTTCGATGAGTGCAGCACTCTTTGGGTAGGTTTTGATACAATAACAATAGAACATTGTAATAGGGAGGCCAATCAAGTAACGCATGAGCTTGCTAGTATAGCTTTTTCTTCACATGTATCTAGTTTTTGGGTTGATGATCCACCCAATTGTATTATTGCCATTTTGGCGAACGATGTAACTGTTAGTTCAAATCAAGAATGGCTGAGAACCGGGCAGTGCCCGGGTGGTCAGCTCCGCTGGTGTGCGGGCGACCCGCGCAGGTTCGAGCCCCGGGACTCGCAGCCGCGCGTCTCACCGGAGCAGTAGGCTCCAAAAATAATCCCGTGACTTTCGGAGGCCGTCGCCATCCACAGTTTCGTCCAGATGCCTCTCACGCGTGGAGCCACAAGGGGAGTGCGACGTCCTCGTCGCGCATCAGATTCTGGTGATTCTGATGATCTTTCGAAGGACGCGGTCGTCAATGCTGTGTGTAGCTGTAGGGCTGGTTGTGTGCGTGGGTGTGTGTTGGTGTGAGTTGTAGAGTGAGTGCGTGTGTACGCACACGAACAGATACTACAGTTGTACTCAGTTTGAGAGGCTCAAAAAAAAAAAATCAAGAATGGCTTTCCCTAAAAAAAATAAAAAAAAATTGCAACACCACGTACTCTTGCTGACGCCGCGTTATCCGGCACCCGCGGGCAATCACCGCCACCACGCCGGCCACACCGGGCGGGCGCCATTTCGAAACCGGACGAAGCGCGGGGGGCGAAATGGTAAATCCGTACCAAACAAAACCAAAAAAGACGTTGCTAAATTTCCTTTCCCATTTCCACTCTTCTCTCTCTTCCACCTCGTCCTCCCGTCCCCTTCCTCCCGTCGCGGCCCGTCTCCTCCACTCCAACCAAACCAGGCCAGCGCCAAGCCGTCCCGTCCCGTCCCTCCCCAGATTTGCAGCTCGGCCCCCGCGAATCCCCCGAATTCCACCTATCCGCCCTCCGCCTCGCCTCGCCTCGCCACGCCGCGCGCTGCTAGCGGTCTCCGGTGCGGAGCGTCGCAATTCGCGGGGTGAGGAGGCCTCGGCGCTCCCGCCTCCCTCGCCTGGGGCTCGCACGCGATCGCGCGGCGGAACGCGGACGAATCGCGCTGCCCCGCGGGGTAATCTAGGGTTCCGGCGATGGCGGCCGCGGCGTAGGGCGGTGCCCCTGCCTGCGTCGCCGGCGCGTGTGGAGATCTCGGGGCCTCCCAACCCTAGCGAGGCCGGGGGAGGCTCCGCTGTTTTGGCATGGACGTGGACTCGCGCATGACGACGGAGTCCGACTCCGACTCCGATGCTACCGCCGCCGCGCGCGGAGGTGCCGCCGGAGGCTCGGGGTCCGGGAGCGAGACCTCGTCGTCTTCGGCACCGTCGACGCCCGGGACGCCCGCGGCTGCCCCGAATCCAGCGGCGGTCGGGGCGGCGGGACCGAGGCCAGCGCCCGGGTACACCGTGGTGAACGCGGTGATCGAGAAGAAGGAGGACGGCCCGGGGTGCCGGTGCGGACACACACTCACGGCTGTGCCGGCCGTTGGGGAGGAGGGCACGCCTGGTTACATCGGCCCGCGGCTGATCCTGTTCGGTGGGGCCACCGCGCTCGAAGGGAACTCGGCCACCCCTCCCTCTTCCGCTGGAAGCGCGGGGATCCGTATGACTTCTATCTTTATGGCTTGTGGTTTCTGATTTTGTAATGTTTACGCTTTTTCTCGCGTCTAGGGTTGTTTTGGGCTTATTTGGGTTCAGCTAGGTACTGTTCTGGGCTTAGTTTCGGGTGCCATAGCAATTTGGAGCAATTGTTCGGAAGTTCAATTTTGGGACTAATTTACGGGCTCATGATGGTTAATTCGTGTCGTTTTGTGGGTGCAACCATTCTGAATGCTAAGTTCTAGTGGCTCTTGGATCTCGGGAGATGGTGTGTTATCCCAGGACATAACTACTTTGGCATCACGTAATTTTAGATGTAAATTCGACTAGGTGGGAATTAATTAAAACATTCCCAAGGAACTAAATTGAACTGATTTTCATGAGAAGTGCTATAACGTTGACCGCCGTGTACGTACGGCATGTCCGACTGCCTATTCCGGTACATTCACCTAACAGTTAACGGATCATGGCATGAACGTTCAATCGTGTCAGCATGCATGCACTTGTCCGTCTGGTTGTAATGGCAGTCGGACACACTAGTCGTGTGTATAGCTTTACTCAATTTTCATTAGCAATAATAATTTTAGATTCTGTTGGGCGGTTGATGCCATATATGATTCACTGAGTAGGAACGTGCAATGCTGTTCGGCATAGAGATTAATGTTGGTAGTGTTGTGCCTAATATTTCTCTTTCATCGTGCCGCTAGCTATAGTTATTAGCTATTTATTGGGTAACGGCTGATTCTCTTGAACGAACATTTAATTTTATTCAGCTGAATTGGGTACTATCCAGGGTATAGTTTATCATTTTATTCCTGTTCTAGCACTGTAAGAAATCATTTTGTTCCTGTTCTAGCACCGTAAGAGATCATTTTGTTCCTGTTCGAGCACCGTAAGAGATCATTTTGTTCCTGTTCTAGCACCATAAGAGATCATTTTGTTCCTGTTCTATCACCGTGAGAGATCATTTTGTTCCTGTTCTAGCACCGTAAGACATCATTTTGTTCCTGTTGTAGCACCGTGAGAGATCATTTTGTTCCTGTTCTAGCACCGTGAGAGATCAATTTGTTCCTGTTCTAGCACCGTGAGAGATAATTTTGTTCCTGTTCTAGCACCATAAGATATAATTTTATTCCTGTTCTAGCACCGTAAGAGGAGTAATCTTTTTTGGGAAACATAGGAGGCAAATGGAACTGTTTCGGGACTTACAATGATCTGAAATCTGAATGCCTTGTTCTTTTGGGTTGCCAATTGTAAACATACAAGACTTATCGCCTAGTCAAATGCAAATGTGGATTACTTACTGATGTCCTGCATTACAGGTCTTGCTGGCGCAACAGCAGATGTTCATTGTTATGATGTTTTATCAAACAAGTGGAGCAGGTAGAGTACCACTCCATAAATTGTTTTTGAGTTTTGACCTTTTTCAGCAATCAGTACTTGCTGCCGTACTTTAGTTAAATTTTGAAACTTGTCTGTTAAGGTAGCTTGATAGTTATATTGACTAAATGTAGATTTCTTAGTATATATATACCTAATCAAAGCAATACATTGTTATTAGGCTTACCCCACTTGGTGAGCCTCCCTCACCGAGAGCTGCACATGTGGCAACTGCGGTTGGAACCATGGTGGTCATTCAGGTATTTTTGTCTTTTAACTACTTGACGTGCATTGTTTTACCAGCTAGGCTAGTTGTGTGTTTGTTATTTGTTACAGACCAGTTCTAATAACCCCTTATTTTAAATAAATATAGTAGTCATCTTTTTATTCGTGCTGTAAATATTTGTCATCAACTTTAAACTTGCCCCCACCTTATCACCAGAACTATGATGACCCCAAGCAAATCCAGTGAAGGTAGCTAGTAGGTGATAAGCCTAGTTAACTACTGAAAATACATTGTCATGGGCGCTCTTTGTTTTTTTTAACGCTCACGAAATGTTCATGAGAGCGTACATTTGTATTCCAGAATCTCATCTCTTTTTTATTCTTATTACGATTTAGGGTGGAATCGGCCCTGCTGGTTTATCTGCAGAGGATCTTCATGTTCTAGACCTTACACAGCAACGGCCACGATGGCACAGGTGGTTATTATTTTTGATTGACTTCAGTTCAGAGCTGCATTTCCTTCGTATCATCGCTAAGGGTGCTACACATATGTAGAGTGGTGGTTCAAGGACCTGGTCCAGGTCCACGATATGGTCATGTGATGGCCTTGGTTGGGCAGAGATTTTTGTTGACTATTGGTGGAAATGATGGTAATCCATAGCTTCCGTAGACATTTTTGAAGTTTGAAATAATACTTTCCTGCGTGTGGATTATCCATGTTGAAACCACAGCTAAGCCATACGTGACTATTTTATTATCTTTAGGAAAGCGACCACTGGCGGATGTATGGGCCCTTGACACAGCAGCTAAACCATACGAATGGAGGAAACTTGAACCGGAAGGTGAAGGACCACCGCCATGCATGTAAGTATGCCAACTGGAACAAGAACTGATTTGGTGTTGTAAAGTGGAGTATAGCTTATATTTGCTTATTAGAGCCACTGACTTGAACCTTCTAATTTTGGTATCAAGACACTACATTACATTGACCGTCTTAGGCATGTTGCATTATAAATCTTGTACCAGACTATATGTGTTCGATATGCTATTTGTTTTTGCATGGCACAGGGCAGCATGATGTGGCAGTGTTAACCCATCATGTTGCCCAATCAGTTCCTCGTAATCCGACCTCTGCATTTAGGTCACACTCAGTGCTTTTACTGGAATAGTTTTGTTTTGATATACTTTCTCTAATTGTCCTGTGCGATGCTGTTCAGGTATGCCACCGCGAGCGCACGCTCTGATGGTCTTCTTTTACTTTGTGGTGGGAGGGATGCAAATAGTGTGGTAAGTAATTGTTACTTACTGAATTAATTAGTGTCTACTAATTCCAATTGAACAACTTTACGCTTTTAAAAGTAGCATGTTCCATATTTATGTTGTTTTAGCATTCAAAGCCCAAATATAGTATTTGTCTCATGGACATCGTGGTTCTAAATTATAACTCAACTAAACTCTTAAATCAAAAATTTTGATGATGCAGAAGTTGCAGAACACAGTTATATGTGGCACACATAAATCTCCCATAAATAATCATTATGACAATTAGTAGCGTTTTCATTTCGTGCCTCAGTGGAGAATAGTTTTATTTGTGGAGATGTCTATTTGTGCTTGATTTTTTTAATAAAAAATTAGCAAGAATTATATGGCATTTATGATAATGATTTATCTTTAGCTGCTCTACCTGAATAGTTACATCTATAAGCCTAGATATAACTCCTTATATTGTGTAATATCACTGTTAGTGCTTGTCATTGTTTTCGGATCTAATGTTAGTTTTATTCTTATGTGTGCAATTTTGCCTAATCATCAGCCTCTGTCAAGTGCATATGGTCTTGCGAAACATAGAGATGGGCGTTGGGAGTGGGCCATTGCCCCTGGTGTCTCTCCATCACCCAGATACCAACATGCAGCTGTGAGCTATTGTTCAACTCCTTAAATTTGTTACTATACTTTTTAAGAAAAAACTCAGTCTGGTCCATGTATAACACTTGCTATTTCTTAGGTTTTTGTGAATGCACGGCTTCATGTGTCAGGAGGTGCTCTTGGAGGTGGGCGGATGGTAGAAGACTCCTCGAGTGTTGCAGGTTCCAGTTTGAGACCTTGAAGTAACTTGCTTATTTATGTGCCAACCTTAATAAATTAATTAATTATGGCTGGTGCCTGGCAGAACTCAATTAGAGGGAAGTTGTTTTTGTTTCAATACATCTTTTTTCCTCCTCAAACTGGCAGGAGAGCTGCTGTCATTTTATCGTGGAATAAAAATTAATCCCATTTGAACACATCTAAAGAAGTGTTTATGTCTGGTTGTAGAAATTTCAAATATTTGTTTCTTCGATGTTAATCAATCGCAAGCTAGTGAACATCAAGTATTATGAACAGATTCCTTAATTATTGTACATGTACTTAAACACTCTTGTTGCTTTCTATATTCAACAATTTTAGGCCACTTGCTAATGCCACAATGTGATGTTCTGCACTCTTTTCTGTTACCTCTGATGGTGTGGTTATAGTGGTACCACCTATTCCTCCTGTCCCGAAATATAGCTACGCTTAAGTTTGTCCTGTCTCAACCCTTTTTTAACTTCGCTCGTAGCGAGAAATTTATAAAGATTGACAACATAATACCTACTACATATTAAGATAGTTTGTTTCACGATAAATCAAACACTTTTTTTTTATGATGTCAATCTTTATGATCTTTGTGCTATTAACGGTCAAACTTAATAAAGTTTGACTTAGGAGAAATCAAAATTCTAAACATAAGCTATATTTTGGGACAGAGCGCGGCGTTCTTATTCTTTCTCTAGCTTTAAATTATCTTGGGTTGTTTCTTATATGTATCCACATTGCAGTTAAAGCAGGTTAGCTTAGTTACTGTGGTTAGGTTACCTATCAGAGACAAGTAATATTTTAGTTCTAAGTTTTGCAATCCCACCTGTTTCAGTATTGGACACTGCTGCTGGAGTCTGGTGCGACACAAAGTCTGTTGTAACAACTCCAAGGACAGGAAGATATAGTGCAGATGCAGCAGGAGGCGATGCTGCTGTTGAGCTCACACGACGGTGCAGGCATGCAGCTGCCGCTGTTAATGATCTAATATTTATTTACGGAGGGTTACGCGGAGGTAAGGTTACTGAGTTAATGTCCCATGTTTGATACGTGACATTGAATGTCATTGATTTACGAATGCATTTAAATGCTTTCGCTGCTCAGTGTGTTCAATTCCACTACTTTTTTGGTAAGTGTCCGCTGTTACTGTCACGGTGTAACCTGAATTAATACATAAAAAAAGTCAAATCTTTGCAAGCTGACCATTATCTATTCAAGCATGTAGTTTGTACATTGTACTGGATGGCCAAATTGACTTTAGACGGGCATCATGCCATTATTTTAGATATTGGGAAATGATAGTTTGTGCCTTCATCTATGATTCTTGCATACCATCGCTTCTGTTTTATCTCTCTTCCTTGAGATGCCATTTATCACTCTCAGTTCACAAAAGCAAAAATAATAAATAAATGCATGTTCTTGACATAAATGATTGTCGAAGTATCTGTTAGAAAAGTCCTTTATATTGAGCGTATATTAACTATAATGGCATGTTTCTATGATTCGGGTGGCTTCATGAGTTCATGTTATTATATACTCTCTCAGTTTTTGAATATATGATGTTTATTTAGGAAGGCTAATTTGGTTAAAATTGAACTAGTTTTGTTGTCCTAAACATCATATATTTAAAAATGGAGGGTTTATATTGGATGTTTTCTTCTTCTTGGGCTGGATCAATTTTGTCAAAGTGTAAATTCAATGATAATGATTTTTGAGAGGCAACTGAGTAATGTATAATCAGCTGTGTTACTCCCTTACGGACATGCACTAAACTTCATATGTAACTTGCAATGTTTGATCATGTTTCAATGAGCCATGTGTTAGTCAACCTGCTGTGACATCTTCACACAATGTCCTGAACTGCTAAGGACCTGAGACTATACAATGGCATTGAGTGGCTAATACGCCCCCTGAACTGTGAGAGTTACTCTGGTATTGAGTGGCTACTATACCTTCCGAATTTGATCAACGTGCATTAAAATCCTTTTTTTGTTTCCATGTGGGCTTGGTTCCTTCAAATTTGGATTTGCCTGTGATAAAGTTATTGTTCAGTTTCTCCTTTGAGTAGGATCACGTTTATAATATTTCTAGTGTTGCATGATAAGGTTAAATGAACTATTGCTTAGTGGTTGCTAACTTCATGGAGTTGCTATTGTAGGGGTACTTCTGGATGATCTTCTTGTGGCTGAAGACCTTGCCGCTGCTGAAACGACAACTGCTGCCAATCATGCTGCAGCAAGTGCAGCAGCCACTAACATGCAAGCTGGAAGAGCTCTTGGAAAGTACGCCTACAATGACGAACGGACAAGACAAACTGCCACGGAATCAGGTCCTGATGGAGCTGTAGTTCTTGGGACTCCAGTTGCACCTCCTGTAAATGGAGATATGTATACTGATATTAGTCCCGAGAATGCCGTATTGCAGGGACAGAGGTAATTAGCATTACATTATGTGAAAGTGTTCTTGTGTGATGTTTCGTGGCAAATTAATATTATCCTTTAGCAGCTGTTTCATCCTGATGTGTTTAAAATCTTTCACAGGAGGTTAAGCAAAGGCGTGGATTACTTAGTTGAAGCATCAGCAGCAGAGGCGGAGGCAATCAGTGCTACATTAGCTGCTGTGAAGGCCAGGCAAGTTAATGGTGAGATGGAGCAGTTGCCTGACAAGGAAGAGTCTTCAGACTCCACATCAACTAGCAAACATTCAAGCCTCATCAAACCAGACACTGCTTCTTCTAACAACATGACAGCTCCACCTGGGGTTCGGTTGCACCATAGAGCAGTGAGTAGAATTCATGTCACATTTTTTTCGTATTTCTGTTTCATTTAACAATTTATTTTGTAGAAGGCAGATTATGGTTATTGCCAGCCTAGTATAAGTTATTCCATGATTGCATTACAATTTGCTTTTGTTTTTCCCTTGCAGGTTGTGGTGGCTGCCGAAACTGGAGGTGCCTTAGGTGGCATGGTCAGACAACTTTCAATTGACCAGTTTGAAAATGAAGGAAGAAGGGTCAGCTATGGTACCCCCGAGAATGCAACTGCAGCAAGGAAGTTACTAGATAGACAAATGTCTATTAACAGTGTTCCTAAAAAGGTACATTCACTTGTTAGCACAATATGTTTGAATAGAAATTTTTTTTGCTTCCTACATAATAAAAGATTAGAAACTAGGCAGATTGACTGCTCTTAACTCCTAGACATCCAAGGATGATAAAAAAAAAATGCTTGTTAGATACGAGTTAGGTGAAAGATGCCTAGATGCATCTCAGCTCCTTAGCTACTTATCACCTTTTGATGTATCTGCTGCAATATTGATCTAGGTAATTGCATCGCTGTTGAAACCTCGTGGCTGGAAGCCCCCTGTCCGAAGGCAGTTCTTCTTGGACTGCAATGAGATTGCAGATCTATGTGACAGTGCTGAACGAATATTTTCAAGTGAACCAAGTGTTTTGCAGCTCAAAGCTCCTGTTAAGATATTTGGTGATTTACACGGACAATTTGGAGATCTCATGAGGTTGTTCGATGAATATGGTGCTCCTTCAACAGCAGGAGACATCGCGTAAATGCTTCTATCTTTGAGAAAATGGAAATTGCACTCTTGTACATCTTTGCTAAATCAACTCTATTTTTTGAATTCCAAGATTACCGTTCCACATGACAGAACAACTGAATTATCTACGATACTTCTATAGTCTTTAATCTGGAATGGATATCTTCTTTTCAAGCCTTCAGCTGACTTATATATTTTGTTGACCTGCAGCTATATTGATTATCTATTCTTGGGAGATTATGTAGATCGAGGCCAGCATAGTTTAGAAACCATTACTCTTCTTCTTGCATTGAAGGTATCATACTGTGCACTTACCTCTTACCTTCAAGCTATGTTGTGGTTATCTATTTGAAATACAATGTTAAAATTACTTTATATTTCAGGTTGAATATCCTCAGAATGTACATTTGATTCGTGGAAATCATGAAGCTGCAGATATCAATGCTTTGTTTGGTTTCCGAATAGAATGTATTGAGCGAATGGTAATTAACCTTTTGGTGTACTGCATTTTATAGAATAGTCTAGAATCTTTTGCTTAGATTGATATTCTTTGCTCAAAATAAATAGGGTGAGAGGGATGGTATATGGACATGGCATCGGATGAATAGGTTATTCAATTGGCTTCCTTTGGCTGCTCTTATAGAAAAGAAAATCATTTGTATGCATGGTGGTATTGGTCGGTCAATCAACCATGTCGAGCAAATTGAAAGTCTTCAAAGGCCGATTACCATGGAAGCAGGCTCAGTTGTCCTTATGGATCTTCTATGGTTAGCATCTTTCGGCGATTCCAGCTCACCTTACATGACTGCTATCTTATTATCATTTTATGACCTTATTCTGAATTTTACAGGTCTGATCCAACAGAGAATGATAGTGTGGAAGGATTGCGGCCCAATGCCCGGGGCCCGGGTCTTGTTACATTTGGGGTTGGTCTTTTTTATCCATATGTTTTTAGATCTTTTGTCCTTTCAGCCCATTTGATTTCCCTAAAACTTTTATTGTTACCACAGCCTGACCGTGTTATGGAGTTTTGCAACAACAATGATCTTCAATTAATCGTGCGAGCGCATGAGTGTGTGATGGATGGCTTTGAGCGGTTTGCTCAAGGTCACCTGATCACTCTTTTCTCTGCAACAAATTATTGCGGTGAGAATTCATTTTTACTTTACGATGATCTGCTTCCAGTCTCTTGGCCTGATTGTGTGTTTTCTTGACATGGATGGACATACAGGTACTGCAAATAACGCCGGTGCAATCTTAGTTTTGGGTAGAGATCTTGTGGTTGTACCAAAACTTATTCATCCTTTGCCCCCTGCAATTACATCACCCGAGACATCACCAGATCATATTGAGGACACATGGATGCAGGTAAATCTACTATTGTAAATGCAGCCCTGTTCTTGAACTATTTTGTGTTTCTGTTCGCCCCTTAACATGACCTATGTAATGAAATTCAGGAGCTGAATGCTAACAGACCACCAACTCCGACCAGGGGTCGTCCCCAAGCAGTAGCTAATGATCGAGGCTCTCTGGCCTGGATATAGTAGATTCAAAATACCTGGTATGGTCCATCTGAAGCCTGACTCAGCAGGATCTTGCTAGTGTCACTTGTTTTTGGGAGAGAGGCTAGTCCATGGCCATACCAAAAGAAACGATGTACAGAGAACAAAGTGGACTAAGCTGGAAGGGAGCTTCATTCAGGACAGTGCTCCTTTCCATCTCCCTGAATTCTTGTAGTGGAGCAAATCAACTCACAGACATCTGAAGATCCATGGAGGCTTCGCTTGTATATAGTGAGCTGCTGGCGGATAAGGCGTGTATGGCATCTTTTTGCATCCTATTGGAATGGCAAAGGAAATAGTGTTATTGTACTAGGTATTCTTTCCCTTCCTCTCTTTTTGTGGGGCCTAGAATTTTCCTCATGTTGCAAAGCGTTTTTGAGTTGCCATAGGGATATGTCTGGTCGCGCCGCGGTCTAGTCGTGTATAATAGCCCTCTTATCTGATTTGTTAAAGCATCCCCTCTCCTCGCTGTAATTTCAAGTCTGATGCTGATGTGTACATTATCTGTTTAAAGTTTTGGGTGGCGGACGGAGTTTGTGGTTTGTTTTATCAGAGGTGAAGAGCGGTTGTCATTTTCTTTACTAATCGGTTTGATGGTGGCGCTTTCAGCTTTGTGATATGCTCATCTTCACTGGTGGGCATGCCGATGTTGGGTTTTCTGTGGACTGGATTCTGGAGGATAATCATGTTTGTATTTGCTACCACGTCGTATAGGAGTTGCATGCATAATGGGTCTTTCGTACTGCTTTCCAATGAACATATATTGTGCTCTGGCCCTCTGATTTATTTCCGGTTGGCACCGCAGTGTTGTGCGAGTGTCCATCTTACATTACAACTCGAAGCATCCCTTTTTGCCAGGCAATACTGGCAGTGATTCAGTAAAAAGTGTGAGTGTGGTAGTTTTAAAAGAGGAACAGCACCTTTTGCAGACGTCTGCTAAATGCAGTTTGTGGTGGTATGCCGTATTGCCTGACAACTGCGATAGTATAATCGTATTGGTGGGGTGCCTCTAATACGCTACATTGCCAATGTCATCAACGGTGCTCCAATTGAGGGTGACACTGCTAAACCCCGAGAATAAATACCAATCAATCGTGAAATGCCTATTATCCAGACGCCAAACGAGTTCATTAACCTTCACGACAACACCCTACAAAGAGATTTGCCTCAATAGTGAATTGCAGGCTAAGGGAACATGCAGAAGGCAAATCCAGCTTCGCAGCAACACTTTACACAGCAGCCAGTTCACACCACGTACCCAGACAAATTGAGATCCAACCTAGGAGCTAGGTGGTTTTTCATTAAGAAGAAAAAATAACAATCAAATAGGCACCTAAATTCGAGAATAAGGTGACTAAGGGTGCAATACCAACATACTCAACCACCGAGCCAACTGAGCTTCCTCACCACGTACCCAGACATCAGAGAACTCTTAATTTGTTTCTCTAATAATATATGAACTACCCTTGTCAATACATCAGCATCAAACTCTGTTACATAAGCATGGAGCCGCGTGGATAATGCAACCGTTAATATGCAATATACAACAAGTGATCTAACTGGAAAATGTCCCAAAAGAACAAAACTCAAATCAGACCGTTACTTTCAAGCATAGTAGTCCATTAGAAGCCTTGCAAGAGAGAACGGTCCCTTTTGAGTCAATTCTTAATGTACAAAAGTAAACAAACTCATTCGCCATTAGGCACATTGGTACATCCAAAACAGGAGGAAAAGCTTGTGCGATCACTCTTTCCCATCGGAGAAGTCCATCACAGGGGAAAAGGTGCCTCGCAATTCAACAGGGTACTGGACCTAATACAATGAACCGAAGTATATGGCACTGTCGCATAAGGTCTGATGCTTTATGTTCAACGTTTCTTCTGATCCTTCCCTGTCTTGATATCATGGGTCAGCATTCTGGGAGCAATGGCCATGGCCATGAGCTCCTGGAAGAGAAGCTTACAAGCATAGGGTATATGCACCTGGGCAACACGGCAAATATTCAAATCAGTAAATCACCAACTTAAGAGCAGATAGAAACATTCCACATAGGCTATATTAAATAATGTACTTACTTGGACAATGTCAGTCTTATTCTTGCATCCTCTACACTCAAATGAATTCTTTTTAAGGTTGGCAATTGCGATGAGGCCACATTTCTCACATACATGGACCCTGTATGCATCACTCTGATCAAATAGCCTTTCTTTCAGAAAGAACGCGGCTCCATGTGCAATCATACAATCCCTCTCCATTTCTCCGAAACGGAGACCACCATCGCGTGAACGCCCCTCTGCTGGTTGACGGGTGAGTATCTGAACAGGACCACGACCTCTTGAATGTATCTTATCGTCCACCATGTGCTTTAGTCTTTGGTAATATGTTGGACCCAGGAAAATCATTGCAGTCAGTTTTCTTCCCGTGTGACCATTGTACATGGTCTCGAATCCACGCATTTGATACCCACATTTGTGGAGAGCTTTGCTGATGTTGTCCACCTGACATATCAATGTAAAATAAGACTACAGAATGAACAAAGGAAATCCAGTTTGTTGCCACCAGATTTTGCACAGCACAAGCGCCAACGAATAATTGTATCACTAACAGCAAGTGAATTATTGACCTCAGAATTCACTCTTTAACTAAAGCATAATTGACTGCAATAACCCCCCATAATCAATCTTTTTCTTAAGAAATAACTATAGAATAGATCAAGAATAACGAGTTTTCAACGAGAATACTCACAGTAACATCAGTGAAAGGAGTCGCATCTCCTTCCTTTCCCATGTGAGCCGCAACTTTACCCATAATACACTCAATCAGCTGCCCAATAGTCATACGGGACGGAATAGCATGTGGATTCACAATAATATCAGGTGTGATGCCTTCAATTGTCCATGGCATGTCCTCCTGTGTGTATGTCATTCCAACAGTTCCTTTCTGACCATGTCTACTGCTAAACTTATCTCCAATTTGTGGTATGCGAACTGATCGCATTCTAACCTTGACAAATCTTAGACCATCAGCATTTGTTGTTAACAGAACCTGTGTAGAATGAAGCAGATTTAGAAGATAACGCTCAAATTCATTGCACAATGCATAAACTATACTGAAACTTTGAGAAACAACTAACCTGATCTACCATGCCACTTTCACTGTGACGCAGAGAAGTACTATGATCACGCTTCGAGTATCTAGAAGCTTGCCCTTGAGCGTCATCTTGTGGAATAGGAGATGTCTTGCCGATAATGACGTCTTCACCCGAAACCCTTGTTCCCTGAAACATGAATTCGAACATCACGTGGTCAGTATTTATCGTTACCACAGATAAAGCTGAGCATGCTAGCAATGAAGTTCTCTACTCACAGGTGGTGCAAGGCCATCATCATCCAGTTTATCGTATGACCCATGGCGCATTCCCTACAAAGGAAAAGTAATAACAATATTAGCCGCATGCGGCAGTAAAATGAGAATTAGAAAACAAAATTCAGAAAATGCACCATAGTATTCTCCCTATTTGGGCGACCAAATTCCTCTTTGACAAGTGTACCCATCTTCTTTTCCTCATCTCTGCATATGAAGTTTTAAATCATTAGAATACCAACAGTGCATTAGACTACTGCATGGTGACAACTTATAATGCAGGTCGATGAACTAAACCTGTAAGAGCGGAAAAATAGTGATCGGAAGAACCCACGATCTATGGAAGATTGGTTCATAATGACTGAATCTTCTTGGTTATACCCAGAGTAGCAAGCAATAGCAACAATTGCATTCTACACATATATCACAAAAAAAAGGTATCAATGATAACAAAGAACAGAAACAAAATATAAGAATAAAGAAAGTGAGGTTACATGCAGTTAAAGACATAATGTTCACTCACAATGCCAGCTGGTAACTGTCTGAAGTGCAAATGCTCCATAGCTCGAGTAGTGACTAGAGGCTTTTGTGGGTAGTATAGAACATAGGCCAACGTGTCCTGAACGAAGATAGAGGATGGATAAGGTTCAAGCCTATATTAGCAACTCAAGAAAATCAAATAAACAGCATACCCACCATTCTTAACTGGTAGTTGGTGACATAAATTCCCATGGCTTGCTTTCCCATAGCAGACTGATATGTATTACGAGGTGACTGCATAATCAATGGAACGAATTAGATCTCATCAGGAGGGAAAACAAATGCAGCACTGCACCATTGTGGAAGTGAATGATTCACCTGGTTGTGATCAGGGAAGGGAATAATTGATGCACAAACACCAAGTATCAATGAAGGATGTATCTCACAGTGTGTGTAAGTCTCAGAGTATGCCTCCTCTGGGTTGTGTCTCGCACTTACAAGGTCCTGAATTTATTTATTTTTGGAATCACTGTGTCAGTATATGAAGGTGAGTATAAAACGAACAAGCAAAGCTACATAATCGATTCCCTGGAAATGGAGCAAGGCTGTTCCTCATAGAAGAATGTCTGGAATGGAATAGACAAAGCCCTCCCACAGGACTCACAAACTGTTGAATCAGGTATATTTTACTTACATTTATGGTCATGGAGATCATAGTAGTCTCCTCTTCTTCAGTGTCTATGTACTCTATATATCCTTTTGAAACCAACTCATGCCAACCTTCGTCAGGAGTCTCCTGGATAAGCAGAAAAGGATAACAGAAGCATGAGAAAAAAATACATCCGTATAAAACTAAGCTGGAGCTGATAGCCAGAATATTTTGTTCCATATTGTACCCTTTGTTGCAACGCTCGAATATGTGCCTTCTTAATGAGAAGCCTCTGGTTCTCAACAATAAACAGTGGACGACTGCAGCGCCCATAATCTGTGTAGAGTCGAAGTTCTTTAAGCCGGATATCACGAACCACACCAACTTCGGTGTTGACATCAATCTGAAAGTGAACACAGCAAAATTTTAGATTTTGGGTTCTCTGAATTGCATTTTTGACCTATTACGTGGTAACATATTTATGTTTATCCTACAGGATAAAATGGAAGCCACAGGAAATAGTACAAAGCGATACTATGTTATAAAAGGATCCTCGAATTGCATATGATCAGAACATCGTTAAAAAAGAGGGACCTCAATCAGCCGTTTACAATTTATTAGACATGAGCGGGCAATGTTGAAATGATTTTGCAAGGGTTATCTAGTTAGCATTCTACTCTGCGGTGTTACTGAGTGCTAAGATAAGCCAGCAAAGCCATTGAACAAACCTGTCTTCTTAATCGTCTAAGTGTTTTCACCAACAGGTCAGGGTTCCTATGAATTCCAACCCAGCAACCATTGACAAAAATTTTGGCAGCTTGCGGAATGACTGCTGGTGATATTTCCTGTACAAAATGAATACCAAGCGTAAGGTTATGAAAGGTATTATCAAAATGCATGCACATAAGGAAAAGAAGCAAAAAACTAACCTCAAAGTTTTCTGTACCCCACTCCTCCAAAAATTCCAAAATTGGATTTGCAGCAGAGCCAACAGTGATATAAACCATCAAGGCCAGATTTTTCACCAAACCACAAGCCTGGGTACAAGGGACATGTTACTATAGGACAACTGAGTAACCAACCTCTGGCTAAGAAAAGATAAATGAGTCCAGTGAATCACTTACTTGTCCTTCTGGTGTTTCAGCAGGACACATCATTCCCCAATGAGAATTATGCAACTGGCGAGGTTTTGCCAGTTTCCCTATTAATACAAATTGAAAAAACTTTCAGAATCAAGTCGCCATGGAGTGGTATTTCATGACATAAAATAAACTATGCCCACCTTCACGCCCAATGGGAGAGTTCAGCCTCCGAAGATGAGATAGTGTAGAAGCATAGGTCAGACGATTAAGCACCTTCGTGTCAGGAAAAGAAGGATTACGGAGCATTGATTAGCACATTTTTCACTACATCAAGTCAGATTAGAGCCTTAATCAATAAAGCGGCAGGAAAAATATACACCTGAGAAACTCCCGCTCTGGTTCCAGCTTGATTAGCCTGTCCCCAGTTTCCAGTAGCAAGAGAATACTTCAACCCACTTGTAATAGTTTTTGCTTTGATAGCAAATTGCAAATTAACTTCCTTTCCGTTATCCACACACTAGGATCAAGGAAAAACAATGAGTTAATAAGGATTGGCCGAAAGGGAGAGCAGCAATTTCAAATTTAGACAGCAAGAAACCTTTTGAACATATGATCTCACATCTCTTGTTAACTTCCTGAAAAGCTGTAGTTGCAGGATAAAAACAATGTTAGACCCTTAACGTAAAAAAATGGACTGACGCATTGTTGCTATTGGGTGTATCCATACAAACCATTCTAAACAGCCCTCCAAGCAAGGGACCAGCAAGGTCCAGCCTTTTGTTGCCATAATGATCTCGGTCATCCTCAGCTCTTCGACCAAGCGCACACATCAATAAGCGGTGAATAATGTATCTGCGAAACAAGAGTGCAGGAAACTCAATACTCTCAACAGAAATCTAATACTCGCTGATTAACAAGGCTGGACCAGGGATACATACCCGAAATAGTATGCCTTCTTAGTCTCACAAAATTCCCCTACCCCAACATGAGGCAACATTTCCTTTTGAAGTATTTCTTTTGCGTATCTACAACAAAGAAATAGCAAGTATTAAAAGAAACACGATTCAAATTTCTAGTGGCGTAGTGTTCAATAAATGCTCAGCATACTTAATTCTCTTTTCCCGCGTGACGCCAACTGTAGCACCACGCTTTCCGATGTAGTCCAAAGCAACCTACGAACAGTCACACTAGAGCTTTTAAAAGAAGAAACATAAACCAGATTTCATGAATCAGTAGTAACTCATAAGCACTTCCGTTCTAGTAAAGAGCTTAGTTCAAAACATGCTACAAGTAACCCAAAAAAGAAGAGCATGCTCAAAGCAAGCAAGCAAAATTGTGATAGAAGCGAAAAAAAGGAACAGTTTAGTTCCACTTATCAAGTAGCAGAAGAAGTACCTGTTGGTTTTGAATGACAAAAGCTTCCTCCAGGGATGGGCGAAGCAACTCCATCATTTGTGTGTCAGAGAAATCATAACATATGTGCTCCAGAATATCTTTGTCAGCAACAAATCCTAATGCCCGGAATACAATGATAATGGGAATATCCGCACGAATATAGGGCAGAGTAGCACGGATATATTGACCAGATGAACCCTGCAACGTAAAGAACATATCACAACTTTACCATCTCCATCTTATCAACATGCATGCCTCACTGCAGCATTGCACCCTCTCATCATATATAAAGATAAAAGCTAAACAAGCACATGATTTATCATAACTATTTTTAAGACAATCTTGTAAAACCTACATGCCTCACTGCAGCATTGCGCTCTGCCATCATCTACAAAGATGGCAGCTAAACAAGCAGATGCATTTATTGATAACTACTTTAAAGAGTTTTATTAAGAAGTCACTAACCCCTTTTGCTCCTGCTCGCGAAAGCATCCGTACAAACATGCTGCTCGCTGGTCTGTTCTGGTTCTCAGCCATAGAGCGGACTTCAGCTACATATGCAAATTTATTGGGCTGCCTCTTCTTAAAAACATAGACATGGTTGGTACTCATCTTCTCTTGAGCAATAAGAACCTTCTCACTGCCATTGATGATGAAATAACCTCCTTGGTCATAAGGACACTCCCCGAGTTCTGTGAGATCTTTCTCAGATTGCTGATACAATGTGCAGTAACTAGAACGCAACATGATTGGAACCTACAGGAGAATACAAGGTTGAGGAGCAAACAATAAAAATGTGAAAACTGTCTTCACATGTTAGGTACAGCACCTTTCCAATGAACACTTTAGGATACTCCATAGTCTCTGTAACTTCCTCACAGTCATGTCCTTTCTTCATTACTCTGTATGATACATCAACATATAGCGGCGCTGAGTACGTCAAGTTCCTGAGCCTTGCTGATTTTGGAAACAAAGTAGCTGTCTCTCCATCAGCTTCTGTCATCATTGGCTTGCTGAGGTAGATTTGACCAAAGCTGATCTTGTGCAGCGTCTAATGAAAAATATAATGGCACCATAAGTCACAGCTCAAAGAGAATGGGCAATAATAATAATAATAAGATAATTCAGTTTCCATTGAAAGAACATCAGCAAGAATGCACGCAGAGGCAGTTCCAGTCCTTCCAAGCCCCAAAACAAAAAACATGATAATTTTTAGCTGGTCACACAGCATAGTTTTGCTTGGTTTCAGAACGTTCACTACGGTGCTCCTTCTACTTTCATTTTGACTCTGTCAACTATGCAATTACCCACCGTCTTCTTCTTTGTGGATATTTTTTTCATTGATAATTGTTAGTTGCTACAAGCATAGAACAAACTGCCATGCCATGATTACAGGGATTGTAGATGATTATCATGACCAAAAATCAGATATGATGATTTGATGAAACCTTCTTTCCATGTAACTGGCATGTATTTACTTGTGAGTGTTTCTGCTGTGCGAAAATATCCATGCCTCCATTTCAAACAAGACATTTTGATTCACGTGACTAATCTAAGAGAACTTAGAAAGGTGTTGGTACCTTTTTTACTTTGTATTTAGAGTGCTTTACAATGGCATCATTGATCATATTTTATGAAAACCTCAAGGCTAAGCTCTGAACTGTGTTCTTCCTTTGCAAGGACTTTAACTGACATTATCCATTATTTGTAAATAGTCTGAGGTAGCTCATTAAAAATAATGTAATAATCTTCATCATAAGTGAACTTTGATATCTACATATAAGCATAGTGACAGCTGAAATCGCTACTGCAAAAGGTGCCCCCAGTTCAACATATAAAACCCAATCTCAACTCTCCTAGTGCCAACCCTCCCAAACTCAAGCATTCTCACCTCATCCCACATATCTCAGGATAAGCTCACCTAAACATTACTACACCAGAATCAACTACTCACCCTTCAAATCTCAATCCGACCATCAAAATCATGGTGTCGAGTTGCTGTAACATTTTCAAAATTGTAGCTCCTACTGCATCCAAACCCTAGCTAGTCATCCAATCAAGCAGCTGCCCAGCAAAAGGGTGGCACTGTTTAGAGACCCACTCTTTCACTACCCGAAACCGCCTCACCAGAGCTCCCCCGAGCCCAACCGCCCAATCTAAAAGCAGCAGACAGCGACATAAATCAAGCCATGCTCGCTACAATCAGGGGTGGGGCAACAACCTCGGCGAACTCGGCCTGGCGGCCGGGGTTGTGCTGCGACTCCGGGCGGATCTCGATGTCGGCGGACTCGTCGACGATCTCCTGCATGGTGTTCTGGATGAACTCGTCGAAGGAGTCGAGCTGCTGGCGGACGAGGCCCTTCTCCTCGAAGTAGGCGGAGATGACGGCCCAGGCGTCCTCCTGGGTGATCTCCTCCTCGTCCCGCAGCTCCCCGTCCCCTTCCACATCCTCGTCCATCTCGTCCCCGTCACCGCCGCCGCCGTACCCCGCCTCGTCGTCCTCCTCGTAACCCCCATGGCCGCCACCGCGGTGGTGCCCGCCGTAGCCCACCTCCATCCCCTCCTCGTACTCGTCGTCCTCCATGACCGGAACGAGGCCTAGTCGCTAGCTGGCTGGCTGGCCGACCGCCTCACGGGGAGGTGGGGTTGGGGTGGTGCTGGGTTCTGCGTCTCGGCGAGCCGCCTGTCGCGAGAGCAAGAGGGGTCGGAGGCGAAGTGGAATTGGGGGCGATTGCTTGATTTGGTTCGCAATATATTTCGGGGAAGTGGCGATGCGCATAGTCGGTTAGCGGAGTTGGGCTCCTCTTGAGTCCTGACGGGCCGGCAGCTCAGATGGGCCGGTTAGTGTTTTTCTTTTTTGAGATGGTCAACGTGTTTTACGATGACGCGTGTCGTTTTCTCCCGAATTTTTTTGTTGTTCATCCCATCATCGCGACCTCAGTTCTCCGTTGGCGCGCCTAAGCTGTCGCGCATCCAGCTTGTTCGGCCTTGCATCTTGCTCTCCCTTGTCAGTGTGCCGCTTCCACGCCCGACTTGATGGTGTTTCAGTTTTAGCAAGAGGTTGTACGTCGTAGGATCACAAAATCTCTCATGACAATGAAGGAAACAACAACAAGAAGAAGAGAACAGCAGCAAGTAGGAAATAGGACGAACCACAAGAAGCTTCACAATGATCCTACAAACTTAGTACAAGGTGGTAATGTCTAAGATTCTAAACAAGTGAGGTGAATCAGAAATCAATGTACACATACATGGCTTCAGCTGCCAGCATTAATAAACACACAGGAACATCAATCTTTGCCATTTCAGCGCTACAAGTACTGCCATGCACGTAAACCATGCCCTCCAAGTCCCAAATTAATTAAGTTAACAAAACAACACAAAACATCAAACATTTCGCGAGGGAACATTGATGAGTCAGTCATAGCCGAAGTCGGGCTCCCTCGGCTTGGGCACGGGCATGAGGAGCTCGGCCCGGCGCGAGCTCTGGCGGCGCACGCCGCGCAGCGCGTTGGCGGCGAACCGCGAGACCAGTATGGTGGTCTTCAAGGTGCTGGACTTGCCCTCGTCCTCCTCCAGCTCCTCCTCCCTGCGCCGCTGCTCGGCGGCCTTGCGCTTGAGGTGCCGCCGCCACGCGGCCTGGATGTAGGTGGCCGCCCAGGTGCGCCATTGCTGCGAGTAGAACCGGAACGTGTGCTGCACCTGCTTGCTGTGCATGCGCCGGAACTGGCTGGCCACGAACTTGAGCTCCTCGGCGTGCAGAGCGAAGGCCTCGACCTCGGTGAGCGCCCTGACGGTGCGCGTGGACGACGGCAGGCTGGCCCCGGCCTTGGGGTCGAGCGCCCAGGTGAGCAGCTCCTCCCCGCAGAAGTCCCCCTCCTCGAGCAGGCTGCGGTTGTAGAAGCCCGTGCGCCCGCCGTCGGTGGTGATGCTCTCGAGCGTGCCGCGGATGATGAACACCATCTGGTCCACGGGGTCCCCCTCCCGCGTGATGTAGATGTGCTCGGTGCAGAGGCTGGGCTTGAGGCGCTCGCAGATGGCGTCGAGCAGGCGCTCGTCCATGTTGGCGAAGAGCGGCACCCGGCGGACGAGGCCCAGGCAGAGGTGGCGCTTGATGTCGCGGCGCAGGTCCTTGGGCAGGTTCTGCACCAGCTGCTCCTCGTCCACGCCATGGGTGTTGAGCCACTTGTACTGGTCGTAGCGGCGCACGCGCTCGCGGAGCTCCTGCGGCAGCACGCGGTGGTGCATCCACTGCTCCGAGTCGCGCCGCTTCACGCGCATCTCCTCGAGCCGCACGGTCAGCGACTGCAGGTACGTCTGGATGTTGCCGATGAGCATGGCCATGAGGATGAGGCCGAAGGTGGCGAGCGCGATGGAGAAGAGCGCCTCGCCCGTGTAGATGCTGGTCTTGAGCCCCTGCCCCAGCGTGCTCAGGTTCGCCAGCCCCCACCACAGGCAGAAGAGCAGCTTCTCGAGGTTGTTCTGGTTTTGGGCGATCACGTCCGACACCACCGCCGACGTGTAGATGCCGTAGTTGAACGGGTAGGGGCCTTCCTTCTTGTTCTTGGGGATCATGCACGTCTCGTTGATCATCTGACGGGTGATGGTGCGCCACTCCAGGAACCCCAGCTGGTAGTCGTTGCCGCAGTACATGTAGATGATGTTGCACCCCGGGAACTCGTTGCACGTTTTCCGCCAGCAGTCGCTCACGCGCTCGATGGACAGCAGGTACCAGAACGCGCCCACGATCTGCAATCAATGAAGGTGATGTTGTTTGCTGTTCAGGCATTCTAACTGATTCTTAATTAATTTGATGCGATGATCAAAGTAAAGTAAAATGGGAATACGTACGTGGCTGGCGAGCATGTACCAGAGCAGGTAGTAGGCGGCGCCGGCGTAGGCGGTCTCCGCGAACACGCCGCTGGTGCGCTTGAGCTCCGACGAGAGCGGGTAGATCCGCACCAGGCGCGGGATGTACTGGATGAAGACGATGAAGAGCAGCGCGTCCTTGGTCTGCAGCACGGCGGTGCCCTTGGGCCGGTGCATGAAGTACCACACCACCACCTGCGGCAGCGGGATCACGGACAGCAGGTCGGCGACGAAGAAGCGGCGCAGGTAGCGCCGCGCGATCTGCGCGGTGTCGATCACCAGCTCGCCCCGCCCGAACACCCGCGACGACGGCGCGATGTAGGCGGTGCGGAACTGCAGCGCGATGCGGCCGAGGAAGAAGGCGTCCACGACGGAGCGCACGATGGTGGTGCCGCAGGCCAGCTCCCGGTCGATGCCCACGCACAGGTTGGCGTCCGTGGTGGCCACCTCCGGCGCGTAGAAGAACATGGGGTCCACGGCGATGGAGATGATGCAGGAGATGAGGAAGGCGCGGTTCAGCCGCACCAGCACCGGGTCCTGCGGGTCGAAGATGCGCCGCGAGCTGTTCTTCAGGTCCTCCTGGAACACCGCCGCCATGGACGCCCCCGCGCGGAGGGACCGACCCAGCGTGCGCAGCTGCGTCGACCCCTGGCTGATCACGCCGCGGGCCAGCGACGTGGGCTGCGCGAACCGGCGCCGGGACGCGCCCACGCCGGCGCCGGACCCGACGTCCACGTAGTCCATCTGGAACGCCGCCCGGGGGCCCCGGTCGCCGCCGCCGTACGACATCGTCCCGGCGCTCTCGTCGGCGTCGTCAAGCCTAGCTACAACGCGCCAGCATGCATTTCAGATCAAATTCGATTTCACCGATTTTCCTTCTCGTCAACAAGAACTGTAAAAAAAATCCTGTGCACCTTACGAATTTGTGGTTACGGCCGTCGATGAACCGCCTCTTATAGCGGCCGAGGCCGAACATGTTCCGCCGACGCAAGGGAAGGAGGCACTTCCGGGGGATGGACTCGATTCATCATCAGTTGCACGACCACTCCCGATTCATCTCTCCTGCCTAATTTTATCAGCAGACTGTCATAAATTACCAAGAACAAGCGAAAGGCAAAATGCCTGTGAACATCTGTAGATCGACTCGAATCGGGAACGTGCTTAATGAAATTTCTCCAACAATTAGCATGAGTTTAGAAAAATGGAAGATTGATCATCACCTGAGCAGTCGTAGCTTCTCCCAGATCGTTGCAGTCGTCGCAAAAATGGGTGATCAGGGACAAGAGCCGAACACAAATGCCGTTCGTTGCTATCTCTCCCCATTTCGCCTGCCATTACCTCACCCATCTCTCTCCACATTTGGGCCAAAACTTTCGGCGCCGCGCGGCCCAACCCACCGCCACCACACCTAAAAACGGCACGAGATGACCGTCCGATCCGCGCATCTCGCCGCCGCCCTTGACTCCGTCGCCACCACCCGCCGCCGCATTTCCGCTGCAAACCCTCCCAAAACCGCCGGAAAAAAAAAAAAGGAGATGCCGCTGCTGCCGCGGCGGGGGCCGGCGGCGCTGCTGGTGCCGGCGCGGGGCCTCCTAGAGGCGCGCGTGCCGTGGGTGCGGGACCGGGCCCTCGACCACGTGGTGGAGCGGGAGAGCCACCTCGTCCCCTTCCTCCTCGCCAAGGACGCGCTCCTCGTCTCCACCCCTCCGCCGCACGCCGTGCCGCTACACTCGCTGCCGTCCACCATCCCCTTCCCGTTCCGCCCGCTCCGCTTCCTGCGGCTCTACCCCTCGGCGTTCGCGCTCTCGCCACACCCGATCGAGGTCTCCCCGACGCAGCGGCTCTCCGCGCTGCACGACGCCGAGGCGCAGGTCCTCGACTCCACCCGCCCCGACGCCGCCGACCGGCTCCTGAGGCTGCTCATGCTCGCGCCCTCCCGCGCGCTCCCGCTCCGCCTCGTCGCGCGGCTCCGGCTCGACCTCGGCCTCGCGCCGGACTTCACGCGCTCGCTGCTCCCGCACTACCCGGACTACTTCGCGCTCTCTCCCGATGGGAGCATTCTAGAGCTCGTGTGTTACCGGAAGGACCTCGCCGTCTCTGCGTTGCAGGCCTATGCGCAGCGCACCGGCGGGTACAAGGTCGGCGACGCGGTCGCCTTCCCGCTCTCGTTCCCCCGGGGGTTCGAGCTCGACAAGAAGGTGCGCAAGTGGCTGGACGAGTGGCAGAGGCTGCCGTACATCTCGCCCTACGAGGACGGCTCCCACCTGGCACCCAAGAGCGACATCACGGAGAAGAGGACCGTGGCGGTGCTGCACGAGGCGCTGAGGCTCACTGTGGGGAAGAAGATGGAGAAGGAGCTGCTGGTGAAGCTCGGTGAGGCGCTGCGGCTGCCGCCTGGGTTCAGGAAGGTGGTGGCTAGGCACCCTGGCATTTTCTACATGTCGCACAAGCTGAGGACGCAGACGGTGGTGCTCAGGGAGGCTTATCGGAGGCATATGCTAGTGGACAAGCTCCCGATGATGGGGATAAGGTACCAGTACCTGCATTTGATGCATATGGGGAAGGAGGAGACTGGAAAGGGTAAGGGTAAAGATCGTAAGGTTAGTCGTGGTGAGCAAATGCTCGGGGATTTTGGTGCAGAAGGGGAGGATGATGAAAAAGAGGAGGAATATGATGATGAAGAGGATGAGGACGATGTGGACGATGAGGACTTAGAAGCCGGTATGGCTTCAGAGGATGAGGATAGTGATGATGAGGATGCAGAGGATGTTAGTTACTCCGCACATTCAGAAGTCTAAGTAAGGCAACTGAAGACAATGCAAAGCATACAGGCTGCTAATTGAAACAAGTGCGACATCACAACTTTCCGCTGTAGGATCGCATGAACAAACAGGGGACGTCGAGAAACATTGTACCATCAACTTGCTTGACAGGTAGAAAACCTATTTGAAGATGGACCTTGTTTTTGGTTTACTCGATTTTCAGTTAGTGATGCTGGAGTGCAACCATTCTTGATGTATGATGGTTTCAGTTGAGTTATTCATATTTTGTTTAGAATATTCTGGATATATCCATATCAATCAACCATATAACAGGCTCATCTTGTAGTTTCCCTTCACTTATATACTGATATATGTTGTAGTAAAAAGTTTTGTTATAGTGATTTTCTATCATACATTAAAATTGTTATATTCGTTAAAAGTCAATCAAGGCACCCCAGGTTCTAGTTTGTTCTCAGTGAATTCATTAATAGTACCGACTTGGTACACTACACTTGTGTGTTATACACATCCTTATATTTAAAATATTGAGGCATCTTGAAGATTTACTTCTGGTTTGTTAGAAGTGCATAAATAGTGGTGGTATGGTTGTTGATGGATATGTAAAAAAAAAAAAAAAAAAAATCATCTGTTTCCAAAAGAAAACTAGAATTGTTTATTATCTGTTGTGGACCAAAAACTTCACGCGGAATACCTGCTGCTATGCTCCTTTTAGGACAAGTCATTATTGCATTATGTGTACTAAGGTTTGACAGACTGCATCAAGTATCAACCTAGTACTATTAGACTGGAATAAGGAAATGTATACTGAATTGTGTAGATATATTGTGTACTTTATTAGTGTTGACAACAATTGCCATTTTTATGCTACTATGTTAATCTATAGTCTTGTCTGGACAGCAAAATATTACATAATAAGCGTCATTTTGTTTTTTGAATGATATAAAGATAGCCCTTTTCCCTGATCAGTTCTGGCATCATCCGTATAAGTCCCTCCCTCCATTTTTATAAGGTGTGTTTCAATCAGACGTGAACATGAAGGGGGTGGTAAAACCGAGAGAATGTTGGCAGGAAATGGCCATTATGTAAAGAAATATTGTGAATGGTTGCTTGTAAATTTTGATGTGAGAGGCAAGATTAATGAGGCAAAGGAGAGTGTTCGTCTAAAAATTCATGCATGCACCTTATAATTTGTTATCAGTTGAAAAGCTATGGAACGTATTTTGAAACAGATGTAGTGCTTGTAAACCTATATTTCTATGAAAATGGAAATGAACTTGATACCTCAAAAGTCAAGTGTCAGAAGTAATATTTCTTCACCATATGTGTCGCCTACATGGCAAAACCATATCTTATTTTAGCCCAGTTTAGCAAAATCTTCCTCAAAACAGCCCCAGTCTGTAAATTTGACTCAACTACCCATTTTTATGGTTGAGGTGATTGTGTGGATTTTAAAAGTTCGATGGGTGAAATGACTTATTTAATTATGACCTTATGGTATACAGTGATGCTTCATTGGTACTGAAATTTACTTGCTGCAATAAAGAATTTTCAAGATGATTTTATCTGCGATATTAGTAGGTAGGCGGCTGGGTTTTAAACAATTCACCCCTTACCTGTGAACACTTGAACTATTATGTCGTTACAATATGACTCTCCACACCACAGGCCAACTAACTCACATTACCCTTATAGGTCTGTTTCAACAATAAGGGGCATAATTAGGAGTGTTAATACTTTAATTTTCTTACCGCTTTAACATGTAGCCTCTAGGTTTAGCTTGTGGGGTTATGCCTAGTTTTACACACTAGTAGTGCTACTAGGATGATTAAGCCAAAAACCTACTTTAGCAAATTACTAGTCCAGTATACTTAGATCCATTTATCCTAGACAAATTCCAAGAATACCATTTCAATTGGACACGGTAAGGTACTCAACATTTTGGACGATTTCAGAGGCCTATTACCTTCTTCAATCAATATGGTTCTATTTTCTTTGTTTAACATTCATTTATCAGGTTTGCAATGGTTCCATACAAGGGGAAGGACATGAAACAGGAGACAATTTCTTTGATATCACTGCATAGATGTAGACTGTTAATCCAAAATCTTATTAGACAAAAAGTACTACAATTACTCGATGGATGCTGGTCACTCTGTAACATCTCTAGGAGAATACCATACCTTCGGTTAATACATTCATGGTAGCAAGTGTTAGAACATGAAAAGCATATAGAAGCATGTTCGTTTACATTGTTTTCTAACAAATTCAAGTCATCGAGTTCCCCCATGAATTTGTGGTGTCACTTTCAGTGCATTCTTTTTGTGTAAGCTTTGGGAGATAGGCCTGCAAGTGAGCTTTTCTGTAATGCTTTCTGCCTAAACATTCTCGTGTGGAATCTCCTCTTGTGCTCAATTCAGTTGCTTCTCGCCATGCCAAAAGAATTTGATAAAAGAAAGGTAAAATAAAAGGTGCTGAGTTTTTATTTTTGCTTCTGACTCGACATCATACGGTGATATTGCAGTGTCACTGCATCCTTAGCTGTCGCCACAAATTCTTTTGATTCCACATGTGAAAACATTTACCAGCTCTTATCTTTCTGAACTGATACTATGGACCCCAAAAAAAACATATTGGTTGCGCCATTATTGTTTCTTCTCCAAGTCTTGCCAGACTTGAGTCATCTGTTGCTGTTGCACTAACCTCCCCAGTTCATCTGTTGCTCCTTGACTTGTTTTCTCTGCCTTTTCAACAACAACAACAACAACAACAAAGCCTTTTTATCCCAAGCAAGTTGGGGTAGGCTAGAGACGAAACTTGCAGGAACCAACAAGAGAGGCAAAACCAACCAAAAAGAGAAAGGGAAAAACAGGATAAAAGAGAAAGAAGGATAAAAAAGAGAGTGAAAAAGGTATTAAAAAAGGGTTTTAAAAAAGGGTTAAAAAAAAGGAGAAATCAAGGTTCCGGCATGTGGATTGCTTGCTTCCACTCTCTCCTATCCATAGCTAGCTCCTCAGCAATATTCCAGTCCTTCAGGTCTCTGTTCACCGACTCTGCCCATGTCTTTTCAACTAATTTTTTTTTATCAAATCTTCCAGGGGATCTAACCAGTATGAATGCAGGAGCAACCACACCCAAAATAACACTCACCCAATTTCAGATCCAACAGTCCTCGTGCTTGTTCTTCACTTGGGTTTGACAGATTCATGAATTTCCTTTTTACTCGGTCCTCGCTTCTTGGGCAAAGCCATGTTAACCTCCGGGGAGCGATACTACTGCAGTGTCGTTAGCAGATGGGTTGGGAGCTCCATGTCCAAGTGCAACAGCCTCGCTTATAATATGATCAGAGCACCAATGCCTTGTCAGAGCTTATTGGTGTGTCATGCATGCATTCAAGCAAGCATGTCTCATGTTGATCCGTGTCAAAACTGGAAGTTGGCCACGAGTCACGACAGGTATCTCAGAGTTTGGGTTTCATGCCTTCCAGAATCTGAACATGACCGATATTCTGGTCGAAAATATCAATGTCCAAACTCCAAACGTACCTTCAACGTTTTCATTACAGGCAGCTGCACCTGTGTTGTAGCTTTTTTTAGTGGTTCTATGTTTTTCTGTCGGTGTGTGCTAATAGAAGCTGATTACCTGATCCTACACTACACATTTGTATCATTTCAACAATTGGATACTGTAGCATGTCAAATTTCAGGCTTATTGTACTTTTGTTCCAGTTCTGCTGTTCCAGAACTACTGCTGTGAAACAGGCACTTGGTTGTGCTATTATGCTTCTCTTGTTAGGCACCGAGGGATCATCCGTCCAATAGCACGACCTCTTTGAATTGTTGCGATATCATTCAGTGTTCACAGTATCCGCCACAGTTTATTGGCTTGTTCCGATTTTTGGTTATTGGTTATTTGTTGTTCTTCGAGGGCAATCCGCAGAAACACAATTTGCTGAGTAGATCCTACACATTTATATCATTTCAACAATTAGATACTAATAGCATGTCAAAATTCAGGCTTATCGTACTTTTGTTCCAGTTCTACTGTTACAGAACTGCGGTGAAACATGCACTTGGTTGTGCTATTATGTTCTCATTTTAGGTACTGAGGGATCATCCATCCCATAGCACGACCTCTTGAATTGTTGTGATATCATTCACCTGAACTGAGAAGACGCCACTCCAAAGGAAATGCTCACTCACCTACTGAGAACTCTTACGTATCTTGTCATCGTCCGTCAATATTCAGATATTAAGAACCGCACATGGACAGACATTATGCTTAAGCATATATATCTCAGCTTCACATCTAAAGAGGAGCTTTTATTTTCTTGACATAACACTGTATTTCTGTCCACAGGCAAAAGGAAGCATATACTTTCCTTCCATCGCAAAAAAGTATATCTTTTCTTATTGAGATTCATGTCACATAAAAAATTTACTGTTATCTTTCCACAGTTTGGTCATACCACAAACAACTGGTCAGGCTAGCCACTCAACTCATTCAATACTGTAGTTAGCCCTTCCAAGATATACCCGAAAAGAATGTTTGTACAGTTGCGCACTTCAAATTGATTTCTTTACCCATTAATGAACTCTAAATGACAAATATATATCTGTAATATAAGCTTCGCCAAAATGTGAATCCATGCCATTTCAAAATGGGAAGGTCCCTGTTAGCCGGATATGCTCAAGGGTGCGTTTGAGGCCATATTGAAGCACAGCTCGGTTTCCAGCTCTGAAACCATCTCCATAGGCCATAGAGGTATCCGACTCGATCTGATGCTTGAAAAAATCCCCAAGCTTCCGCTCAAACTGGGAACGTCCAGCCTTTTTTGATGATGTGGATGTTGAAGAAGCTGAAGACGTAGATGCAGCATTACTGCCTGATCCTGCCATGATCTCTGACTCAATCCACAAGTGAGCAAGAACTTGGCATATGCCCTCTTCTACATCTGGACTGAGCGTACGGTATCCTGTGACATGTTCATTACCATGAAATAGTTATGTAACATTTTTCATGATGACAGGGTACAAAAGCAAAAGCTAGTAACACTTGATGCAAAGCTTTTCATAGAGAAATTAGGATTTCTAGTTTATTTATGATCTGTGATATCTAAGTGGGCATCAAAAATCTTCATGGTAGCACCATAAATTCACTAATATCAGCTGTTACGCCTCAGTTCTAACATGAAAAGAATACACATGAGCAAAATATCACCTTTAAGTCGTAACCAAGCATGCATCATTTCATGAGCTAAAATCGAACCTGTCAACAACCTGCGAGAACAAAACTCATTAAAATCCACATAAGGAATTTGACTATTTGAGCATAGGTTCCAACAACGATGAAGCAGCAAACATAACAAACTATACTTCATTCAACTCAGAAGCCGATGAAGTATTTATAGACAAGATGACTCTTTTAAACATTAACTCAGTAATCAGTACCTAGTCTAGATATCTTTTTCTTTACAATTCCATGCCATCATTTTATTTTGCATGAATAGAATGAACAATGTTCTGAAGAAATTGAAATTAAACTACTTTTTTGAATTATTCCTATGAGATTACTATTATTCATGATGACAGGGATCAGGAGTTGCTAGTTATGATATAACAAAACAAAAGGTTGATGCTTCACCTTGGGAGACCATAAAGAATGAGAATCGCAGTCACTTCGCATCGCCGTGTCAGCCTATATGGCTCTGTTATCATGTCCATAATTTTGTTTCCAGCCATTCTTGGCCTCCTCAATATCTGAAAAGAAAATTTATCTTAGTCAGAGCCCACAAGAACAACAGGATTGGAGTTTAACATGGATATATGAGAAATAATAATCCATTTGGTGTTTTGAACAGCTCTCACCGTGCTGACAGTCTGTTCTTCTGACAAGCACAAGCCTCTTGTTTCTGGAAGATGGTGGTGACCCTGTTTCCATAGAAAATAAAAATAGTTGCAGCCAAACGGTATACAGGGGGAGAAATGAGAGAGATTCTGGGTTTGAGTATGGTAACATACAGCCTTCTCTCCTTCCATGGCTTCATTTAAGGCCTGTCTCTCTACCAGAAGCAGAGGAACCTGCTGTTCCACTTTCATATTGAGACCTTCGTAAAATTCCTGAATTTCGAGATAAAGTGGCTGGCACTCGCTTGTATCCATCACTGCAGAATCAATGCACTCCAGGCAGAGCTTCCGACCATCATCGAGCAATACATATCTTGATTCTCTTGGCTGATAAGTTAATGAATCATTTTGGAATGAACTGACCAAATTTTGCACGGAAGCTTATCTAACCAAGAAAAGCAAAACATGGTAACTGAACGTACCTCCATTCTTTCACAACTACAACACCTTGGAGTACCATCCATCTCATGTGACGGACAGTATTTTTGTAACCAGAAAGGATGTGCCCTATATTCAATAAGGCCATTCATATTGGTAGGAATCTGAACAAGAAAGAACTGTAAGATGGAACATACGAAAGCCAAAAATAGAAGTCTGGCAGCACAAATCAACTACTAAAATATTATACCCCAGATAACTAAAATTGGCAACTAACATAGCTTCCAGGATTTAATAGTCCGGTAGTCATGACAGGGAAAAAGAAATTGCACATAACATGGTATCAACAAGAACAAACATGGCAATCATGGAGAATGGAGGAAAACTTCACTCTTCAGGATATTGGAGGCAGATTTGATGCTTTTATTATTTCTTAGCGGCTCAGAGCATATGAAATGTTGAACAAAAGGAATAATCTAATGGAAACAGAAAAAATAGAGTAATAAGGCAACTCTTACAAATTGCTTGCAGACATCACATTTTGGGTGGAACTGCTCCTTGTAGCAATTTTTATGGTACGGATGATTTCCCGACATGGAGAACTGCATCATTGTGCTTTCGGGTCAATATTTTACGGCAATTGCTCAAAATATTAATACAGAAGGTACCTCATAGTCATATATCGGTTGACTACAGGCATGGCAACAAAAACATTCTGGATGCCAAACAGCTCCCATGCAACTGAGAAAACGCCCGTGGCCAATCTCTCTGTGACATCCTGCACATGCCCTGCAGAATAGAAATGTATTTCACATTCAAGAATAATTTATTAAAGAAAAGGCTCAAAGTGACACTGATCAACCTAGTGCGCATTAGATAATTACAGCATTTATCTGTTAGACTGTTACAATAGAAGTAGAAGATCAAACAGAATTTCTAGTTCTTAATAGCATTGGAAAATTCATAAATCCAACACATTTATGGTTAAGACAAAGTGACAAACACAAACTTCAGGACTTGCCAATGGACACGCTTCAACTACTACATACAAGGTATCCCATAACCACAAGACGCAGTCACTTTATAGATTATTTTCACTTCATGTCTCACCCTAAAGTTCACCACAGCTTGTAACAGTCTCCCACAGGACTGAAGTTTGCACAGCAAAATTTTCCAATGCAAATAATAAGTAGTCATATGCAATATGTTCTCTAAACAACTAGACGATGAGGCCTTCAATTTTTTTTTACTAGATATACATCTATTGAAAAATTGCGGGTAAGAAACTGAGTCTAGCTCAGTGGGTGGAACTAAACATCCTCCGAATTCGATGCCCCTTTGACTTAAGGCATGCCTATTTTCATCTTACTACAAATTACATTGCGCTCACAGGAAACCTAGTAAATACAAAACCCTTGTGCCGACGTGAAAATCTGCTGGCACGACCATACGAGTTCTCACTCAAGACACATTAAAAAGAATGTGGTATCCAGGGAATACCTAAGCTACATAGCAGTGCACCAAAACAAACAACATAAGATATGTTATACTTATTTTCTACTTAATAACCATAAACTAAGATCAGCATACCTACACAAAACCCTATATAGTAAATAAAGTAACCAAAATGAAAACAAACCTGAACCCAGATGAGAACATAAATGGTAATGGCTGATATGTATTGCCACCATTGGTGGTGCCATTTTCACGAGGTGGCTGATACGCATTGCTACCATTCGCACTGCCTTTTTGGCGAGGCGGTTGATATATATTACCACCACTGGCACTGCCATTTTTGTGAGGGGGTGATTCAACATTCAAACTTTCCTGGATAGCTCTTGCAAGTTGCTCATCCTCCTCCAAATGCATATCCTTTTCTAGAAGGAAAAAAACAAAACAAATCAGAAAGGGTCACACATTAACTGCATGAATTCATAGGAAATGTTGGCAACATTGTCAGAGATCCCAGGGTATATTATATTAGGGTAATACAGTAGGAAAAAGACCCAGCCTACTTTGAACTACAGCACTTTCAAAGAAAGCCGCCATACCCTTGTTACTCTCTTTTAGTACTAGGTCTCGGTTCCAATCCATAGAAACATTCAAGACAATTGCTAAATCTTTAACCATAGAAATGGCAGAAAACCTTTTTCAACCGCTTCAAAAGTTTCCTTATCGATGAATATATTTATCCTCTAATGTTTTGATTTTAAGTAAATAGATGTCGAAAACAAAGTAATTCGACATAATGAGAAAGAAATGTGGGTTACTTGATCAACATCAAACAAGGCCAAATTTGACTACCCTAAGAAAATAGCCTCCACCTCTCTATTACACGATGCACCGTGACGGATGTCATAGAATAGTAAACATAAGTTATATGTATTTTCTAAGATGAAGAACGTTGAATAATGTCAGTCATAATACTAAAAAGGGGCAGCCAATGGAAATGGAACAAGTTTTAGCCCTCATTTGGACAACAGACACTTGAAGGTAAGTAGAAAGAATACAGACCTATTGCCTTTGTCTTTCTTTGTTCCTCTTCCAATAGAGAGAGTGCTATAGCGCGGTCAATATCCTCATTGTTAAACTCCGAAAGAGTATCCTACATTTCATGTGAAGATTAATCAGCTACATGATCAAAAGAACTGGATTTTCTTTCTTTTTATGGCTATGTACACATAAAAGACTACTACACTGGTGTATAACCTCAATATCCCTTAAAGCAATTAACACAGACTAAGAATTTATTAGGAACTTCTAGTTGCTATAAATTGGCTGACGTATAAGCTGAAGTACAAAGTCACCATAAGCCCATAATCATGAATAAGGAAAGTGATTCATACATATTACTAATCTCAATACATTTCCCTAGAGCCTTAGCCAAATGAAGAAAATATTGATTGTACGGACATACTGGCATCTTTCTGCAACGGAGGCAGTAAAACGCAAAGGTAACTGAACAAAATGATATGCTCTATATACAACTATAGCTTCCTTGTTAAGAGTGGGAACAATTTCAACGTGCTTAGAAATCAATGATATTCTCGGCCAGAGATGTACCCAAGAGCTCCAATGATTCAAAATCATAACGTGGTAAATGTGCAAAGCATATTGTATAGGTTCTTACAGTAACAACAGGAGAACTAGAGGGTTCATTCCATGATGTCTCTTCCACAGGCCTGCTGTTATACTGCCCTTCCGAGATATTGTGGGTTGAACCTCTAAAAAACTTCGTGAGCCAACCCATATCGCTATGTCTGGAATTACAGGACAAATGTTAGTACATGCATACTAGATCAAAGGATCCAAGCTCAAATGGACCAACTGAACTCCCAAATTATCTGGGAAAACTAATTTGCGCAAGCTAAATGGGGCACATGTGATGACTTAGAGTTGGGCATAGGTAAATGGGGCAGGGAAGAGATCACCCAAGAAAAAAAAAAATCTTTAGGGCCTGTTTGGAAGTTCTGTATTACTTTACCCCTGTAATGGTGTTACACTTGCATTTTCTTGTGCACATGAAAACACCTATAATACAAGGTTTTTTTTTCTCCCTTGTAAGTTGTTGTTTGGGTAATCTGGAAAGGATAATACACGTATTTGCTTCATTGCATCACAGTAAGCACGAGCGCTGCATGTGTATTGAAATTTCACAACTAGGTATCAGACCTGGAGCTCGGTAACTGAACAAAATTCGTTTCAGCAAACTCGATCAAAAAATTTAGATCAAAATATCGAATTCAGTGAACCGAGTTGATCCAATAGCAGGTTAACAGTTGCACCTGAGCTCCAATAGAAGCTAGAAAGTTAAAATCGCACAATTTAGACAGCCTAATCAGTTCAGAGAAAAAAAAAACACGACGTTTGAATCAGATCGTAGGTCAAATAAAAGTATCAAATTTTACACTATCAGACAATCGAATCGCAGCGGAGCTGCATTCAAGACATGGGGGGCATCAAATTTCGCATCAAAAACAAATCTCAGTGGAGCCATGATGGCAGCAGAGATCCCCACCGATGAGCTCGCCGGGAGAATCTCTTCGCGTTGCCTGGGATGCAGCCGCAGCCGCAGCCGCATCAGGGAGGAGGATTTGCGGAGGAGGTGTGGTGGCCACGACTGTGCAGGGGAGGTGCGGGAGAGACTGGTGGCCGCGGCGACCCTTTTCTTTTTTTTTTCCCCCTTTTGAGATGGGCCGCGGCGACCTGGGGAGGAAGAAGGGGAAGAAGAGGAGCCCTCGCTTCGTCGCTGGGGCTCGAGCCCGAATTCGTCGGAAAAAAAAAAGTTTTGCCTCATGTCATGACGTGATTTTTATTTATTCTGACGGTTTGGCTAAAACGATGGTAAAATTTTCTCCCATACCACTCATCCAAACAGTTACTTTTCTATCTAACGTTGGAAAAATCTTAAGACCCGTCTACAAGGAGCTAAATACCGGTCTTCTAAACAACACAAAAATATTACATCCAATCCATACAGTTAGGGTTTTTTGTCAATAAAAGAAACGAACGTATTAGGATGAATCATAAATCCGATACCAACTAGTGCAGCGGCGACGGAACTACAACCCTAGCTGGCGTACCTCGACAAAAGAAGGCTGGTGGTCTCATCGGCGACGGAGAGGTCAAAGCATCAAACAAGTGCGAAGCACCACGGTGGGCGGCGATCGAGACGCTCTGTGAGTCACACGTATGTTCGAGCCAGATTTTGGCGAAAACCCTAGTTGACAGGCATCCGCAAGGCGAAGCTGAGTGGCTTGATAAAGTTGCTCATGTAGATGGGGTTCATCGTGATGCGGCAGCTTAGCTGGCTCTGCATGCGGAGCAGCTCCTCACTCATTCGCATGCAGATGGACCAACATGATAGGAGTGCGTTTTACTTGTTTCCTTAAATGAAATTTTAAGAACAAGTTTGGACAAGTCATTTCATAAGTTCAATAAAAAGTTTAATAGATGCTTGTTCATAAGTTTTGGTACAAGTTTGTTTCGTAAGTGTAAAAAAATAGATAGTTGTTTGTCTATAAATTCAAATACAAATAGAAGTTTATTTCATAAGATTGAAAATAGTTTAAATAGCAGTTTGGTTCATAAGTTTTTGCATAAATTTTTATGAGTCTTCATAGAAATTTGTTTATAACTTTTTTAAAAGAAACAAAAAAGGAAAAGAAAAAGATATAAAACCGGTCATTCCTAGTCAATCTATATGAAAGTTAAAAAGAAGTTAACATAAGACTAAAGTACATAGATTGCCGCGCTGTGGTGTATGCAAGCGTCGGTGTGTTGAGCAGTTTATAGCTTTGGAATGTATTGTGTTTTCTGAATTTGAAAGTTCTCTTTCCATCGCAAAAGAAAAAAGTAAATGTATTGCCCAACAAAAAAAATCTAACGTTCTGCAACTGGTTGTGAGCCGATTGTGGCTTGGAGATGTGATGGAGTAGTCGGACGGGACCGTTTGATCGGCATCCGGTAAGAGAGAGTTGTGTATACGCGAGTTGGCGTCGGTTTTGGTGGTGCTCAGGAGCACAGATCCGACCAAACTTAGGGTTGGAAGGTTATACAGAACGCGTCCGACCAAGATATCATCAAATCAGTAGATTTTAGCGTGATCCTGATGCATGCAATAGAGGGTGATTCGGGCGCGACAACCGGCCACGAGGCGGCGAAGACGACGACTGACTTACATGGCGATGATCTTGCACAAGGCGGTGATCATTTTCCGCAAGGTGGATTTAGAGGCGGGGGTCAAGGTGATTGCGAACAAAGGCCGCTGAGGCGCAGTTGTCGGCGGAGGAGGGCTCGAGGAAGGTGGAGTTTCTATCAATGGATCAAATCAAGAAGATCATCATGCCGCCGTTTTCTTCGCCGATGCCTTGCGCTATACCTTAGCACCTCTTCGACGCGATCAAGAAAGATGAGCCCGAGCTTGCAGCGGAGGTGGTGCTTCTCATGGCAGAGTTCGCGAAGATGATGATGTTTTACTGTGCTGAGCGAGCTACCCTCCGAGAGCGATTCTGCGAGGGGCAGATCATCCCTGAGGGCAGTGTGGTGTTGATCCGAGAGGACGGCCAGCACTAAGGTCATGGATGACGGCAGTCACAAAGAGTTGTTTGTGAAAGCAAGCGAGCATATGCAATATCACAAGAGTATGCTAGTATCTATATCCATGTCATATCTCTAACCTTAATTCCTGTTAATACTGTGTCCTTTAAACGTACTTTTCTGAGCGTGCGTGATTGCTCTGTATCAAACTATGGTTATAATTAACTAAGGTTGTTCGTATCGTTTGTGATTGTGCACATGATTTTTGGACTATGTTTTAAATGTCGTTCTCACAAAAAGGTTTTACTACCAAAATAAGTACATCGACCCATGGTCAGTTTGAAAAATTAAGTGCGTATTTTGGGACGTACATGAAAATTAGAACGTACCAACTTTTTCAAAAGGATTTTTTTTTGCGAAAGAGCTTGCGGCTTATCGGTTACAAGAGTCTTAGTAGCACCTCAGGTCCTGAGTTCAACTCCTCGTGGGAACGAATTTTCTAGAATTTAACTGATTTATGCTTTCAGCAGGAGGCGATGTGGCCGTCGACAGGTGAGACGCCAGTGGTGACTTCATTAATCTCGAGAATTTGCCGGTTGGTCTTTGAAGATGCTTATAGAGGTAAGGTATGCGTATATGCGTCCATAAGGTGAGTGTCTGAGTTATACTGTGTAATAATAAAATATATTTTGATTTTTTCATATAGGCATAGTGATTGCATTTTGGTGTCTTGCGAATCCATCATGCCTATGTCTCGTAGTGACGCGTAGACGAAGGTATTGCAACCGCCGGCTGCCATTCCTCAGTGGAACGAGGCTGGCGTTGACGGAGCGGCTGAAGCAAGTGCAAGGATGTATGAATGAGGCTTAATGTGTGTCCCGGCCAAATTATGGGCCAATCGCATGCCGGATGGAAGCCCAAAATCTTATATTTACTAAGAGGCTCTTATTGAGGCCTCCACGTTAATTGGAAGAAAAGTCCTACAAATTCTCAAAAAAAAGCAAAACATCTGACCGTATAAATTAAAGTAAGATAAACGATGACCTTTAGATCTAAGATGATCTTAATTACCCACCTATCCCATTATGAATTTTTTTTCAAACATAACCTCCACACCTATTTCTAAATTACCCATCATTGCCATTATGGGTATAAAAAATAGATAAATTCGGAATAATTAAAAATAGCCAAAAATATCCTTCAAACGTATTTCTAATTACCCACCATGCCATTATGAGTCCAAAAATTAGCTAAATTCGGAATCATAAAAAGTAGCCAAAAATACCTCTCAAACCTATTTCTAAAATTACCCATAATGCCATTATGAGTTCAAAAATAGCTAAATTTGAAATAATAAAAATAGCCAAAAATAATCCTCACACCTACTTCTAAATTACCCACCATGCCTTGTGAGTCCAAAAAATAACGAAATTCGAAATAAAAAAAGTAGCCAAAATACTATAACTCCTATTCTATTTTTCTCGCAAAAAACACTTATTCTATTTTACCCACCATACTATTATTAGTCCAAAAATATATAAATCTGAAATAATAAAATAAGCTAAAAGTACACCTACTTCCTATTTCTAAAGTAGCACTTTGCAAGATTCAAATTAATAAAGGAGTTTATTTTAACATTCCAAACACAAATGAGAGGTCACGAATAATGGCCTAATAAAAATCATATGAAAGTAAATATATTTTCTCTTAAAATTATTGGGAAATGCATCTTTAAAAAAGTAAGAGTATGAAGGGTTTGTTTTATTTTATTTTTCAATCGAGCCAGACTTAATGGAAGGTCACGAATAATGGCCTAATACATAGAGTATGGTGGCTTTAAAGTTACATTAAGCTATTAACGTAACTTCATGTGGGGAAAAATAAGAGCATGCAAAAAGATTAATATCTTCATGTGAGGCAAAATAAGCAAACAAAAAAACTAATATATCTTCATGTGAGGTATAAAAAGTGTACTTCTACTGCAACATGGATCTAAAGAATGTTGTTAATGGACTAAACCGTTTGGAAAGTCATATGACGTTCACATTGCATCGAATATGAATTATAGTATAACACAAATTGATTGTCAATACACAACTGAGATGTGATATAAAATTTTATAATCTAAAGTACAGATTTAGTAATAAAAACATTTAGTATTCAGTTTACACTATCATTGTGCTTGCGTAACTTTAAATAAAAGAACTATATCGATTTATTTGTCTTTCTAATTTCTAGCCCGTGTGATACACAGGTTGAAAGGCTAGTTGACACTAATTTCTAGTAGCTTCTTTTTCAGTTTTCAATCTTGTCATGAATATTGGTCGTCACATTCGGTTATCTTTTAACTAGCGCAAATGTTTGATTTTAGTTTTCTTTTTTTTTTACGATTATACAGTACAACTCAGATACTCATAACACACGTACACTCACCTCTATCAACGCACAGGCAAATCCTACTCCTACGAGCATCCTCAAATACTGAGCCGGCAAATCCTCGAGATTTACGAAGTCACCACAGGTACTTCACTGTCGAGGGCCAAATCGCCTCCCGCTGAAAGCACAACGCAGTTAAATCCTAGAAAATTCACTTCCATAGAGAGTCGAACCCAGGACCTCAGATGCTACTGAGGCTCTTGTAACCACTAGGCTACATGCTCTTTCGCTTGATTCTAGTACTTCTTCAGTTTTTAATTGATGACTTTATGATGTCCAACTTAGCTTAGAAACTGGAAGGAGTAATATAGTTGTTAGATTGCTTTGATCCTTACAATTGATTCCGTTCAACAAATTGCATCTTGAGGACTTGTAGAAGTAGCAACACTGTTAACTACCTGGCCACCTAGGTGATAGTATTGGAATACTTAGGACGAGTTTGAGTTTTAATTGTGGGTTGTTGCTGAGTCCTTTTTTCTTTTTCTAAAAAAACAGTACATACGCAAACACTCATAAAAACACACTCACAAACACGAACGAGTACTTATCTTTATAAACACACGCACGCAGCCTCTACCTCTATGAGTGCTTTGGAATGACTGGACCGGCTGATCTTAAGATTTATGAAGTCACTACGGGCGCTTCGATGTCTGCAGCTGAGTCTATTCTTATTAGCTTCCGAATCAGTACCTTGACAGATGCATATATGTATACTGATAGAAGTTGGGTTACCTGATCGTGTATATTTTCATCATTTCACCACTTAGGCCTGTCAGATCTTAAGCTTGTATACTACTACAACTGTTCTTTTTCTGGATTGGTACTTCTGAAGTTATCCAAATAGGTTGCGCTACGTGTGTTTGGCTTTTCTGGCAAAGCACGAATCATCTGCAGGTATGCTGTTCGGTGCTCACGGGTAATTAACACCCCTGAAATTGTTTTCACGGCCCTTTCGACTAGTACTAGTACTATTATTTAAGGGCAACTGACACAACCAGTTTACCACTCTCGACGCATTCGCAGAGGAAACAACAATAACAAGATAGAAGTGGCAGCACCCCGAAGAAACACACGATCTGCTCTGAATCTGAATGTCTCTTTCGTTCTGCTGCGCAATGTGACTGAGGACCAGATACCGTGCCCGCGGCTTGCTTCCGGGGCAATGCCATGTGACTGAGCATCAGACAGTTACCTGCTAACCACCAAGTGATACTTCTACAGTGTTTGTTGTAGCAGATGGTGCCATCTCCATGTGCTGCCGCCTCGCCTCAAACATGAACAGATCACCAAGCCACTAATGCCTCCGGCCGCAGCATATCGGCTTGTCTCCCTGCATGGATTAAACCCCGCATGTGTCGAGTCGATCTGCATCAGCCGCGGAGTCTCCGACAAGTATCTTCAAGGTTAATGCTCGTGTCGTCCATGAAAACAACATGCATGATATTCTGGTCCTAAAGATCAATGCCGAAAGGCATCTTCAAGGTTAACCTGAACATGACTAACATACTCCGTATTTCAGTTCGGTTCCAAAGATCCATTCTAATATCCATGTTTCCTGGGTCAGTTTGGCCACACCCATGTTAACTTAAACCATGCGCTGGAAGGTTACAAGTGGCCAAGATACCTGGTCCTGGAGACGGCCAGCTGCAGCCCAACTTGGGGACACTCGAGTCTGCTTACACTGCGGCCTGTCTGATCTGGTCTGGATACTATTGTGGCCTTTTAATTTGTTTGGCCCCCAGCTTAGTCAGTCCGGAGTAGGAGCTGTCGTTAGGCCAAACAAGCACTTTCTGTTTCATCGATACATAGGGCCACTTTTATTATACGGGGTTGCAATTAGCACAACCAAACAGAGAACATAATCTGAAATATTTAAGACTTGCGAGATATCACCCACCAGCATCTCCTCCACGGACACTCAAGGTCTCCGGTAGCAAGCATATCTCTGTGCCAGTGTCGTGGACTCATCTTGGGCTTGGACTCTTGGCTAGCAGCAGTTGTTTATGCAGTTTGCAGTGTTTGGTGTTAGGCCCTTTTTTTCTTGAGCTAATCCTAACTGTTCGGGTAAGCTAACTGATCACCACCCTTTGGCCACGAACTCTGGGAACTGACATATCAGGGTATGGAAGACTTGGAAGCTATGAACTGCTGCTATCCGATGCCTGGACGTCTGCAGACCACAAGACCAGAGAGGAATCTCCTAGCATCGAATTATCAGTTCGGATGGATTAGATAGGACATGCATGTATTGGTTCTTGTGATCTGAAAAAATAAATCATATTTTCTTTAGATAATAAGAAAAAGCATTCCAGTCTTGACCTCAATGAGGCTAGAGCCGATTTATCAAAGTTTGCAGCACCTCCGTCTGCTTCATACAACCAAATATGAATAAGACACGACGTAAGTCTATTACTAAATCTTCATCCTTGATTAGCGAAAATTTGCATCACTGTAGTTTGTCACGGCTTTGGAGTTGCGCCCAATGCTGAAGATAGGATGTCTCATTGTATAGTACATGCATATAAGTTTTCATTGATGAATCATAAAAAACGACACCATTTCCACTTAAAAAACATAAATTATATGACAAAGGGTTCCTATCAAGTGTCAATATCATCTTTTTGTTTCTGCCAGTCATCAAGCTTCAATATCTTTGCGCATGCACCTCATGGACGCACCAGCCAAGCATTTAAAAAATGGGTATTCATTAGTAGATTCTTGTTGGGTGATTTTGGTCGGTGACCAATGGCGTCTATTCATAACTGATAAAATATTAAGGATGTGGATACGCCAATATCTTTTCAGTTGTAAATATTTAGGGTCTGTTTGGAGAAGGCTAGAATTTAATTTACTCCCTCCGTTTTAAATTGTTGACCATTCGTCTTTTTCAAAATATTTTTAAAAGTATCATACATCTTATTATGAATTGTTTTATACTAAAAAAAGTTGAAGTATAACTTGTAAGTAGTATGGCTGCCCGCTCATTTGCACGGCTAGACTTACTATATTATTTAAATATTTTTATATTATTGTACAAGTATAACAGACTACATTGTTATTATTTATTTTATACTCTATATTTATAAAATAGTAGAAAATATATTAGAGATTTTCTCACCGTCTTTCAATTTGAGTGTGAGATGAGTCATCATTTATCTTAGATTGTGTCTTATCTAACAATGTATTTGATAAGATAAAAAAGACAATGTATTTGATTTTATTTTAGAAGTAAGGTCGGTTCAAACGTGCCATGCTAAACAACTAACATATGTCATGGTAGGAAATGTAACATCCCCCTTTTTTATAAACCTTAATCACACGTCTAATTGCGTTGTTAGTGCAAACAAGCACAAGTTCAAGTGATCAAGTTTAAAGAATCAATCAAAAACCATTCTTTCCAATATGGTCAAAATGGGGCTTGAACTACAACTTCTAAATTTTGCACAGAAGTGGGCCCAAACAAAACTATTTCCGGGTTGTATATCCCAAGTTGGAATTTTGGAGAATTTTCCAGAATTTTATGAAAAAGGGAGGAAGTACAAATAAATCCTGAGAGATTCAAATTTGGCTATTTTATCGAATTTTTAGTTCGAATTCGGAGCCGAATTTCGAAATTTTCCAATAAGGAAAAATGTTCCTGTAGATGTGTACTTTCATCCCTGAATTTCTCAGATTTTTCTGGGTTGTTTAAGCTACTGTTTGAAAGGAGAGAAGTCAGCACGTCTGAAAATATTGGAAAAAAAAAAGAAGAAGAACTGCACGTGTTCTTCTCCCTCTCGCTCTGCTCTCTCGCTCTGCTCACGCCCATGCCGCCCGCTGTGCTGCCTACTCTACTGTGCTCGAGGTCAGCCGCTGTTCTAATCCACTCTCCCGAGCTGCTGGCCACCATCTCTTTCCTTTCTCTCCCTCACTCCCTCGCTCTTCGCCTCATGCGCAAGAAGCAAGCCGCCATTGCCGCCCTTTCTCAAACTCCTGCTCGCCGGCACCACGAACCCTCCCCAAGCTCGACCCCAACTGCAAAAGTGAGCGCAAGAGACCCCTCTATCTCCTCCCTATCACGAACTCCATCTTCCCACGACCTCTCGCGAGATCGAAGCACAAATTCGACCATGGCAGGTTGAACGAGGTCCAAATCCTGATCAATTTCTCTCTCTATGGTTGCAGTCACCTCGCCGGAATCCGTCTTCTTCCCCCACGCCGTCCGCCGGACCGTCGACCCCTCCGGTGAACTCCTACCTCCGAGCCTCTTTCTCGACGACATCATCGACGGCGAGGTCCGCCCCGACGCACTGAAGCTCATGCTCCCGCCGTTTCGACCAGAAGACCACCCCATCGACGGGAACGCCGCCGCCAAGTCGCCGCCACGCCGCCCCTCGCCGCCGGCACACCTCCGTCGACGGCGCACGTGCACAAGTTAGGGGTACGTGGTCGCCTTCCTCTCCTCGTCACGGTGTTCCCCTCCTTTCGTCCTAACTCGCTGTCGTTTGCCGGGAACGCCGGCCATGCCGCCGCGCGGCCTGGCACTGCTACATTGTCGGGCCCTTTTTCTCATCCGGACTAGTCTGGCACGAGGGTCGGACAAGTCCGAAAAACCGCTTCTGTGGGCCGAAACTGACTCAGACAAGTCCGCACACTCGGACTAGTCTGGCCCGAGCCGGACTAGTCTGAAATACCAATTCTGTGGTCCGAAATCAACTCGGACAAATCAGCACACTCGGACTAGTTTGGCCCAAGCCAGACTAGTCCGAAAACCAATTCTGTGGTCCGAAACTGGCCCGGACAAGTCCGGTTAGACTCGGACTAGTCCGGCTACCTATTTTCAACCTGCACCACCGTACGAAAATAAACATAACTCTTGCTTCCGAACTCCGATTTAGGCGATCTTGGACATTCCGGAAAGCTTATTCAGAGAGCTACACAACCATGCTAGTATCTCTCCCCAAATCAATCTGTAGGATAGATAAAAACTCATCTAAAGTTGGTTAGGTCATTTGGAACTTAAGTAAATTGTAAACTTTCCTACAAAACGCGAAACCGTTCAAATCTCTTATGTTATTTCGAAGCTTATCATTCTTTTAAGAACCCCTTCGTTGCATTTCTATTTATCGAGGAAGTTCCATGAACCTCCTCCTTAATTCTTGTATTGCATTGCATCATTATAGGAACCGACGCCGGAACCGGGGACGTGGAAGTGAAGATCGTAGCCGAGGAGACCGGCGCCGACCCTAACCCTCTGGAGTGTACTGACCTTTAGACCCCAAGGCAAGCCCCGGTGCACTCCTATGTTTTACAAAGTTTCCTTTTTCTCACATGTATGCGAGTCATGAAATGTGCATTACGTGTAGGACTTGATTGAAACCTTAGTTGCATATATCCACATGTATTCCTATGGGTTTGGTTCAGTTTAGTTCAGCCGCTCGCTAGTATGTGCTATGCTTAATGTCGAGTTCTCGGTAGAAGTCGAGTGGTGCGGAACACTACTCGCGAGCTATAGGGCTCTTTTGGGAAAATTATTGTCCTTGTTGCTATCTCACATGATTATGATAATTGGAGACCGGACGGGGATGGTTACGTTTGTAGCAGGACATAGAGGTCTTGTGTGCGGTAGCCCCGTCTGTGTCGATTGAGGACCGATCGTTGTGGACCCGTTGAGCAAGTTTGAACGTACCGGATGCATGCTAGTGATATGGGCACTAGTAAACCGATGTAGCTCGATTACTGTATTGTTGGACGTGAACCCACCTCTCTTTTAGTGATGAAGATGGTTATGGTCGAATTTGGGATAGTGTTGGAAGGAAGGGTGCACGGGCTAACCACGGATAGCCTCGGCGTGGGTATCGCGTGGAGGATGTGTACTCGGGAGAGGTGTTAAGTGGCCCGGCTTTATGGTGTCTTGCGAAAGGCTGCCGTGCGTGACTCTTCGTGAGTGTGCGTACGTCGTGCTATCCGGGTTTAGCCTGCAGGTGTAAATCGATTCGAATCGCCGTCCCTCGCGGTTATTGAGTACCACTTGTGATCGCTGCCACATCGTAGTAAGAAGTGGAACATGATGATTATACTTGTTGTTTGTACATTGTATTGCAACCATGTATTGCTTAGTATAGGTTGCTCACCTTTATGTTTATGCGAGAACCCTTTTAATTTGGCTAAAACTTGAATGTAGTGCTTCTTTTATGCAATCTTATCCTTTACCATGGTCAGCCCTCCTACATGCTAGGAGTCGGTCTTAGAAGGCCAAGTTGACGGGTAAGACTTGCTGAGTATTAGTTGCTCAGGGTTTGTTGTTTAAATCTTTTTGCAGGTGATTTTGTGCCTGAGGAGAATGAAGCATGTTTACGGGCTGAATATGCTTCATCGTAGGATAATATCGTCGAGTGGTGTACCGCTTCCGCTACGTTTTTCAAACTCTTTTATGTAATCAAATCTGAACATTTAATTAAATTTCATTCGAACTCTATTTTATTTATGCTCATTTGTGTGTATTTTTGGACTCTGGCGTCGTCAAGTGTCACCGATCTCGATCCTGTTAAGCTAACCCCTCATTATTTGAGGCGGGATGCTACAGGAAAAAGAATGTGTCGTGCTACAAATAAATCTTTTGAAGAAAATATGTCATGCTAAAAATAAGAAAATGTCACATGCTAGCTAGACATATCACGGCGTAATTTTATAACGGTGTATTTAGAAATCAGGATTAAATGTTTATTAGATATTTTATTATTCCAAAATTTTGCTATTAATGGCATGATGGGTAATTTAGAAATAGGTGTGAAGGGTATTTTTTTGGGCTATTTTTTGTTATTCTGAATTTAGCTATTTTATAAATATTTTTAAGGGGTTTTGTAACTAACTTTTCATAATGACGGTGATGGGTAATTTTCTCTTCTTATTTTCTCCGATTAACGTGAGAATTTCTAGTTATAGATATTTTTTGGGGGTTTTGTGACTAATCTTTCATAATGGCAGTGGTGGGTAATTTTCTCTTCTTACTTTCTCCGTTTAACGTGAGAATTTGTAGCATTTTAGAGCGAACGTGTTGGCTCGTTTTCGTCGTCAAATATATATATATAATAGATTTTGTATATTTAAGTTAATATTAACAAGACGACCGGTCAAACATAACTTAAAAAGTCAACTGCATCACTTAAAAAGTCAACTGCGTCAACAATTTATTCTTGATTAAAGGATATGTTCCAAACAGAGCCTGAAAAGATAAAAGTACTGGCATATATTGAAATTTGGCAGGGCGTGATGACAAATAATAGAGCAGCGTAGGCCATACCATTTGAATTTCATATGTGGGCCACAAAGGAATAATCCATTCTAAACAGATAGGGTTTTATAGAAACCCTGCGTCCGAAAGCGGGACCTAAGATCATCTCAAACCTTCTATAGATGACGCTCCGTCTCGAATTCTCTTATTCGGTCGATGGCATCACTGCATACGCACTCAAACATTCTAACAAGCCGCTTTTGCTACTCTTTTCCTTGGAGAAACGCTACTTAATTGCGCTTAACGTATGATGATTGTTCCCACTAGTTATCGTCACGTAGCAATTATTGCAGAGTTCGGCCATCAGCTTATTAAGTTAGTTAGGGTTTTTCTTTTGCGAAGGATTAAGTTAGTTAGGTTAACTTAGTTTAGTCGATTGTTATCTCGGTTGCTGTACTGTATGTAAAAACACGTGTCGAAAACTATAGTACGATGTTTGGCAACCTAAATGAAGTTACAAATTCTGTGGTGGCAATTGGTCAGGTCCTTTTGTAACTCCTCTCGCATGGATTTTAATTTCTTACCGGTTCTAAAGTAAACTTTAAATAAGGTTGCATGGGTTTCAAAAATATATGACACAGAATCTCACAAGAAAGAAAACTACCAACATATATGACTTCATTCTCTGAACATTTTTAGAATCTGACAAGAAAGAAAACTACCAACCCCTATGAAATCAGCCGTAAATGCGAGCACTCGTGCTAAGTCTAGGACCTAAACTCGAATCGACAGGCTCCACAACTAGAGACCTTACTACGCTCACTTCGCATCAATTGATTAAGCTACTTGTCAAACACCAAACTATTTTTTATTGCCTGAACCTAATAGCAGGATTATCGCACCTTAATAATACCAAGCCAAACCTTAATCTCCTGTAGTTAATTGACGCGTAAACAAAGCCACGTCTGCAAAGATAAGGGCTGCCCCCTGGAAAGCTAGCCTAAAGCTACGCGCAGTACTTGCGAACTTTGCACGCTCGCCTTGCACTGCTACATTTTAAATTGCATTCTTTACGTATACAAATAGCAGGGGTCGCTCTCTTGCCGCTCTAATCCATTGGTTTAAAAGTACAAGAAAGTAACCTCATTTCGGCCCGAGCTTGGACCGTACGGACGGGCCAGTGACGTCGTGGTTGAAGGATGCCAAGATTCGGACGTACAGGTCGTTGTCGGCTGAGCATATGCAGATCGGGCTAGTTGATCGGCTTCCTAATTTTTTCGATCGAAAGAGTAGGGCCAGCCTATACTACAATATCCAGGATTATTCAAGACTGAGTGTGGACTGGGATGAGTTTGTACGTGTTCTTCCAAATTCTTGACTGGTCATCAAGGATAGGTGTTGCTTGTGTAGAGGGCTAATATAATGCTAAAGGTTACAACCTTTTTATCCATTTCTCGATCGTCATGTGTTTGCTTGCTTGATCCATGGGTAGCAACGTGATCAAATTAAGGGTACGTGCAATTGTTTGCATGCAGCATGATATGGTTTGCGTGGACGCTAGGTTTCTTCACCGGCTCCATTTCTTCAGTCCGGCCTCTTTTTTTCCATATGCAAGCATGTTCGAGCGCACTAACTGGTCGGTCATCAAGGATGGATGCTGTTTGTAGAGGACTATAATGATAAAGTTACAACCTTTTTTTTATCCATATCCCTTCGTGTTTGCTTGCTTGATCCATGGGTAACTAATTAAATTGGTCAGTAAGGGCAGGTACAATGCTACACGTAAGCGGTCTCATAGCCCGTCTCATGCAACTTTATATAGAATTTTGATGAGGTGGAAGAGAGAGAGGTTGGTGAGAGAAAGAGGTGGTTGTTTTGCGAAGCAACCACCTCATGCGCTAAAATTTAGGAGTATGAGACGGCTTGCACACCATTGTACGAGTTATAGTTGCCATGCAACTCATAAATATTCCTTTGCTCACCCACAAATTAAGGAAAAATGCAATTACTGCGAGACAACTAAAACAATCACCCATTGTACAAGTGGTATGGTGAAACCGTCTCAATATTATGAGACGGACTATGAGACAACACCTTTGTACTTGCCCTAACGTGAGCAAATTAAGGGTGCAATTGTTTGCATGCTGCTAGATATGGTTTGCGTGTGGACGCTAGATTTCTTCACCGATATTCCTCAGTCAGTCGGGCCTCTTTTTTCCAAGCAACCATGTTCGAGCGCACTAACAGTTCTACACTAACAGGGTGGGTGCTGGACGTAGCGTCGTTGCGTATTTCCAGGATAGTCTTGATCACCCCAAATGCTGATCAAACACTAAATTTGCCGCCTGGCCTAAGTATATTCCCATGCATGCATGACTGGAGGTTGCGGTCAAGGCCGTCCGTTGTCCCTTCACACCACGGTTGGCTCTTACTCGCTCGCTTAGTCGCTCGGTCGATCGACACGTACATTCCCCGGGCGTCGGCGTGAGTACGTACGTACCGCGCGTGCTCGTCGCCAAAACTTCCTCTGCCGCGAAGGATCGGCAACGCGCGGCGCCGTCGATGGCGCCGCATCAACGGCGCGGCACGAGGTTGGCGGCGCGGCGACAGCGACGACGCGTCGACGCCAACGAACGAACGAACCAACTGCCACCGCCGGCCTCGCTCGCTCGATCGCTCGTCCCTGGCACCCACGCAACGTCCTTGTCCCGCGGCCGGTTGCGATATGATGCCGACCGCGATGATGGAGCGAGCGCGCCGGCCGGTACATCTCGGAGGCGGAGCAGCTAGCGTGGCTTTGCATATATGCATGCAACGATCGACGCCGTCTCGTGCCGGGCATGTAACGGACGGTTCACCCCATCCACGCTACCAACCCGACAGGCCCCGTACGTCGTGTCGACCCCCGGCGCGTCGACGTTCACGCTTGATCCGCCGCCGTGGGATCCAATAATCCAAAGGATCGAACAAGCTAGAGGGATATACCGGAGGCTGTTGCCACTGCAACGAAATTGATGTTAATTTGTTCCAATTAAAGTCTCGCTAAATAATATATTTTGACCGCTGCAAATCGTAGATTATTTTTTGACAGGCAAATGGTACACTTAATTAAGTTCTTCGTCGTAAAACCAACTGTCCACGCACGGGTTTGATGATCCCCGGCAAGGGTGAAGCCAGACGGCAACGTTTTGTCGGTATTAACTCCATTAGAGGATGGGCAGTTTGAAGGAGTAGTGCCCCACCTAGTAGATGATGGTCTCTCTATCCTCCAATATGCGGTTGACACCATCATCTTTTTAGATCACAACTTAGAACAAGCGAAGAATATGAAACTATTGTTGTGTGTTTTCGAACAATTATCGGGGTTGAAGATTAACTTTCATAAGAGTGAAATCTTCTGTTTCGGAGAGGCACAGCAATATGAACAACATTATACACAATTGTTCGGTTGTGAGTCAGGCTCCATGCCATTCAAATATCTTGGAATTCCTATGATCCACAGGAAGCTAAGAAATAGCAAATGGAATGGAGTTATAGAGAGATTTGAGAAAAAGTTGAGTGCTTGGAAAGCTAAACTCATGTTCGCAGAAGGTAGATTAGTACTCCTAAATGCGGTCTTGAGTAATCTCCCAATTTTCATGATGTCCTTCTTTGAGATACCTAAAGGGGTACTAAAAAAACTAGATATCATAAGATCTAAGTTTTATTGGGAAGGAGACGGACACAAAAAAAAAATATCACTTAGCGAAATGGTCCATTTTGTGCAAACCCAAACACTATGGTGGCCTTGGAGTTACTAACCTCCAAGTTAAGAACCAATGCTTGCTCAGCAAATGGTTATTTCAGCTACTCAATGAGGATGGGCTATGGCAGCGTTTGTTGATCAACAAATACGTAGGGAGTAAAGCTTTGTCCCAAATACAAGGAAAACCCGGGGATTCTCACTTTTGGGCAGGACTTATGAAAGTCAAACAGGAGTTCTTAAGTTTGGGGAAATTCCAGGTAAACAATTAAGAACAAATAAGATTCTGGAAGGACACTTGGTTGGATGATAAACCACTAAGTGAACAATACCCAATCTTATATAACATTGTTCGGCACAAAGAGGCCACTGTGGCCGAAGTAATGAGTCCGACTACACTCAATCTCTCTTTCCGGCGGGCGCTCATAGGTGACAAGCAAATTGCTTGGGAAAGAATGGGGACCAAACTCATCAACATCAACTTAAATAATACACACGACATTTTTAGATGGTCTTTACATACGAATGAACAATTCTCCGTCCGTTCCATGTATGAACAGTTGATGGCATCTGATGTATGCATTCAGGCAAAAACCCTCTGGAAATTAAAGCTCCCCTTAAAAATCAAAATTTTCCTTTGGTACCTAGGCTGTGATGTTACTCTCACCAAAGATAACCTTGCTAGGAAAATTTGGGGAGGGAGCCAAAAGTGTAGCTTCTGTAATCAGAATGAAACTATACAACACCTTTTCTTACAGTGTCATTTCACAAAGACTATTTGGCGTATTATTTATATTGCGTCCCACAACCTCTTAGTATTGCTCATATTTTGAATGGTTGGACAGATGCAATTGGCACTCAAAACAAAGGGGTTCTTCTTGCTGGGGTGGCAGCTATTTTTTGGTCTATTTGGCTGTGTCGCAATGATATTGTATTTAACAACAGATCATGGACTACTTTTATGCAGGCTATCTTCCGGGGAACATATTGGTTCAGATTTTGGCGGTTGCTGCAAAAGGAGGTTCACAGAGAGGACATTGTCGCCATTTGTCGCTCTTTGGAAGTGGTGGCAATGCAGTTCTTCGTCAACAATGGATGGCCACATAATGCTAGGCTATGTGCTTAATTAGCGCAGCTTTTGTTTTAGTTCATGAACTTTGTAATAATGTGACCAAAAGGCTGTATGCATCAAGTATGCAAAAAGCCAGAAACTTGCTTTGTAAGTTATCCATTATCTAAAAATTAGAGGATGGTGTCGGCTTAGAGGAGCACTGATCTTATGAAGAATTTACACGATTGTTTATAAGAGTCGGTGTCATGAGCTGACATCGACATTGACAGCACCAAACACAGCTCGCCCCTGGTCTCTGGCACTCTTCTCAGCAACGGAGATCACATTCATGCCAATGAAAGTATATCTAAAGATCCGCCTGTTTATTCCCGAATATGACGTTAATTGGATACGTATCGATCGGTGAGTATGTGCAGGTGACATCTGCCGTTCGCAGACTGGTTCGAAACATAAATCCTGACAGTGGTGGGCTCAACTGAATTTCACACGGCTGCTATTGGCCGGCGCCTCATCCCTGCTAAAACGCGCGGGAGGTTGCACTTTGATGTGCGTGGTCGGCTGGATAGCTCCCTTTATAGTACATACGTGCCGGGAGCCAGAGAAAAGAGGCGCACCATCATCCAGGCGACGGGGTAACGAATCTAACGATAAACCCCGAAAACGACGTGACGTCTGGGTCTGGCCTCGACAACACAGTGCTGGGAAAAAGCCAAATGCGCGCTCAGCCGCACTGAGATCAGGTGCCTGCCTTCATGCATTGACTGGCTACTGGTGTCCGGTTTGTTAGTTGGGTGCCTTGAGTTTGTACACAACAAACCATTTTTTTTCTGAAAAATAAGTTAGTAACTTGATGTGCAGACTGCCGCTCGCTTCTGCTCTCGCAACTGATGGTTGATCATCAGCAAGGATAATACTGTTCTTCTGCTCCAAAGTGCAATCAAGCATGCCGAAAGCGAAGCTAAACAAATCAAGCTCCGCGCAAAAGAAAACTACTTCATTTAGGTGATAACTGAAAGATAAGGGACGATAACATGTCATAAAAAAACAGAAAGAGTCGGTGACGGCGTGAAACACGATTTCCGATCGAGAGGGGCATGTTCCTAACACCCAATGGGCGGTCACATGAGTCAGATACCAGAAACGCAGGTGATGGCTCAAAAGTCTCAAACAAACGTCACATTTTTCATGCTGCGGATTCCTAATCTGTTGTTCGGCTGTACGACAGACCAAAAGCTGTTCAACACTGCGAATTCCTAATTCCTCGGAAACATCACGTGGGAAATCCTCAAAGAAAAAAGTGTGATGTGGGAAGGTTTCTCAGCTGTACTATGGCGCTCACGTTTCTCGCCTGTTGGCAGTTCACTGGGAAAGAAGGCGTCATCTTCCAGTGGATCTGGTACCGGAAATCATGTCTACTTCAGCGTCTCCACTCTCCAGGAAGTGAAGAACAGAGCTAAGGACTGTGCACAGGGATGCACCGGAAATTTGTGGAAACTGTTGGGCTAATCGCTGAGGCGCCCTTCACAAGTTTACCAGCAGTTAAATCTCACCAGCAGCAAATGGACCACATACACCGGACAAATCACCGGTTTCACCACAATTAGCAGAAACTCCACTTGGAATTCGGAAATCAATTCACTGAAGTGTCCAACTGGCCTACTAGTACATCAGAGCACACAGCACACAGTAGTGGCTTGGAAGAAAGAAGCCCACACAAGTGGGCAAGCAGAGCAGCTTCTACGAGAGGTGAAGCAGAGCAGGGGACCCAAGCAACGCTTCTACACGAGGTGAATGTCCGACAACGAAGCTTGTTCTGGCAGCTGCCCAACAGAAACGCCACAAGAGGACACATCGATCGAATTGGTGAACAAAATTGAAAAAGCAAAGATGAAATTGAGGCGGAATCATCGCAATTTTATTGTCCTATGAACAAATGTACATACAGTACTGAATGGTGTACCGAACCAGCAACACCTCAGTAGCAGCAGCAACTGGGTGGCAATGGCAAAACACTGGTGACCAAGATCCCAAAACCTCATCAACTGTGAGGTGATCCAAAAGAAAAGAAAAAACCACTATACTAGTAGCCGTAGGCCACCAGCTGAGCTCTGGTTGCTCTCTAGAAGCAAGCACCAACACAAAAGCTACGAGCTGGGACCTCTCTCTCTCTAATCTGCAACTAAAATATACTCCTGCTAGCTAAAAAAAAATTGGAAAAGAGACCAACTACCAACTGTAACTTTGCGGGACGGGAAGACTCCGGGGACCTGCTGCCTGAGGCTCCCTCTGGTGACTCCTTCCCTCCCTGTCTGTCTCCTCTGTTCCGCCGCGCTCCTCTCCAAGAAACGCGGAGGCGTGCGGGGAACGGGAGGTGATCAGGCCTGCGCCTCGAGCTCCTTGGCCGTGATGAAGGTGCCGTGGAAGCCGAAGGGCACGCGGGACGGCAGCTGGACCGTGGCCTCCAGGCGCATGTCGGCGGCATTGACGACGAGGAGCTCCGACGTGCCGGCGCGCTCGTCGTGCACGAAGGTGAGCACGTACCCGTCGTCCTCGCCGCGGGGCGTGGCGGCGGCCGGGTCCATGGGCACGAAGCAGGGCTCGCCGCCGAAGCGGCCCTCGCCGTACTCGAACTTGGTGAGCTCGCCCGTGGCGAGGTCCACCTTGGCGAACCCGGACACCTTGGGCCACGGCTCGGCGACGGCGAGGTAGGCGTAGCGCGTCTTACGGCCCAGGAGGTTGCGGTTGACCATGCCCACCTCCAGGTTCACCTGCTGCGACGGCGGCAGGATGGCGCGGCGCGTGGACCGGCCGGTGCGGGTGTTGAGGCGGATCTCGGTGAGCACGCTCTCGAGGTGCTCGTCGGACTCGTTGAAGATGGAGTCGGCGGGGGTCATGCAGGATCCGATGACGACGACCTCGTCGGTCTCGGGCTCCTCCCACGCGTTCCAGAGGTGGAAGCAGAAGCAGTCCGGCACGTCCACCCACACCATCTCCGACGCATCGGCGGCGTGCTTGGGCAGCACCCCGAAGCGCGACGTCTTCTCCTTGTCGAGCACGACGGGGGAGCCGCCGCGGAGCATCTCCTGGAGCTTGAACACGACCTGGTGGTCGGGCACGACGACGAAGTTCTCGGTGATGGCGAAGTCGTGGATCATGGTGGGCTGGTCGAGCGGGATCTCGACGTCGTCCGACTTGGTGCCGTCGGGGCGGAAGTAGAAGTACTTGAGGTACGGCTTCTTGATGACGTCGTAGCTGAGCGCGTGGAGCTCGCCGGAGGCCGGGTCGAGCTTGGGGTGCGCGATCATGGCGCACCCGAGCTGGCCGTCGAAGTCGTAGCGGCCCACGGTCTCGAGGTCGCCGTCGCCGGTCACGCGGACGTGGTACGGGAGGTCGTCCTCGGACATGGCGAGGAGGTGGCCGTTGAAGTAGACGAGCCCGGCGTTTGCGACGCCGGTGCCGTGTGACGGGTCGACGAGGCCGCACGCCGCGCGCGCGTAGAAGAGGGCGAGGCGCGCGATGCCCGAGTGGCCGTGCAGCTCGCCGATGGCCTTGGGGAAGACGGGACGGCCGATCGCGCGCTCCTGCCTGAGGCGCGCGGTCTCGGTGAAGCGGCACGCGTACGTCTCGGCGGCGCCGTTGCGGATCCGCAGCGCGTGCACCATGCCGTCGCCGTCGAACAGGTGGTGCCCGGCCACGGGGTCGAAGCAGGGGTTGGCGCCGTTGCGCGCGTACACGCCGTTGATGAAGGGCGGGATGCGGCCGGTCACGGGGAGCTCCCGGACGGGGGGCCGCTCGCCGACGGGCGCGAAGTTGCCGGCGATCTGCACGGCGGGGTCGGCGGTCTTGGGCAGGCCGTGGGGCCGCTCCAGGACGCCGGCCACGAACCCCTCCTCGAACGCGTCGAGAGCCGCCGCTGCCGCGCGCTGGAAGAGGTTGAGCGGCCGCTGCTGCTTCTCGCTCCCCGCCGCCGACTTCCGCGGCACCGGCCTGGCCGGCGCGCCAATGGCGGGCTTAGGCGTCGACAGCGGCGCGGCGGTCTTGAACGGCGCCGGCAGCTGGTACGACGGCGCGTCGGCGGGCGCGGAGCTGAGCGCCGCCCGGGGAGAGAACCTCACCGAGCTGGGGGGCCCTGCTCTGGAGCCGCGGGCCGGCAATTGCCGGTGTATGGAAACAGAGCTTGGCGAGGCGAGACCTTGCATCGCGGTGGCTTGACTTCGGCTGCTGAGTGAGAGTCGCGTGGGTTTTGGCGGAATCGGGTCCGGTGGGTTTAGCTTGGCGTGCGAGGAGGAAGAGCGGAGCTTGGAAGGGACTGAGTGAGTCCGTTTTTGATGGATGGTTGGGTTGGGCGCAGGCGCGTATATATAGAGTTGCGGGGGTCGGTCGGGTCAAGCAAAGCAGAGGAGAGCTGAGCAGAGGAAGGAGAGAGAGAGAGAGAAGCGGTGGGTGAGGAAAAAGAAAGAAAAGAAGAGAGGGAGCGTGCCTGACGGGGGCGGCGCGGTGGTGCGTGGGGTGGGGGCGTGGCCGGTTTGAACGGCCGCGAGTCCAAGGAAGGAAGGAATGAATTGCGCGACGGCGACAGACGGGCGCCCACGTGGTGCGCTGTGGGGGGCGGCAATGGGGGACGCGCCGCTGACGGGGACACTACTGCTGCCTGCCTGCGCGTCGATGCTCCCCGGACCCCAGTGTTTTTCTTTCCCCTGTTTTTTTTCCCAAAAATAATGTCTTCTTTATCTATTTATCTCTTGGAATTTTTAATGCATAATTGACACATTTTAGACTTGTCACATAAAAAGAATTTTTATATTTAAAAATATTTTGATTAATTTAATGACAAAACATTTTTGACAGATAGATGCTAATTGCGAGACGAATCTAATGAGCCTATTAATCTATTTTTGTTACAGTGATGCTACAGTAACTATTTTCTAATCGCCGCTTAATTACCCTCGTTATTCGTCTCGTGAATGAGACGGGTGTTTTGAAATTAGTTTTATAATTTGACTTTGTTTAGTACATATAAATGATAAGATTCTCTTTGACGTGGCCCTTCTGAAATTTAGACTTTTAGAAACGAACACACCTACATGCTATACTACGTATATATACAGAAACCGCGTAGCTCCCCCGGGGTGGAGCAACTCGGAGGTTGTTCACTTCGCATCCTGCCAGCCAGTAGAGGTAAAAACGGACAGATAATATCTGATCGTCCGACTGCCGAATTCGAATAAAATCGATATGGGCAAATACAGGATGCATAAATAATTATTCGACACTATCCATGCCCAGATCTAAATCTGAGAAATAATAACAGGATAGGATACGAGACGAGTGGTATCCGTCCCGAATCCGAATATCATGTGATCTAAGAAATTATATAACAATTACAGACTAAATAATGTGGTGTAAAATCGTGAGATTAACATAAATAAGAGTCAAAATGATCTTAATCATGTATATTAATGATTAGTATGTCCTTTCTTACTATAATTGTTTCTCTATCTTTTGATTTTTCATCCTTGCAAACTATACAATAATATCCGTGTCCGACTCCGAATCCGAACAAAGAATACGGAATAGGGTATAGAATGTAAAAATAATTATCCGGTAGTATCCGCTCTGACTCCGAATCCGAGTGAAAAAATATAAGATAGAATACGAAATGAGCACTATCCGTTCGTATCCTATCCATTTTCACCTCTACCAGCCAGCCCCGGCCGCCCGGGTTTGTGCTTTGGACATTCGTCCCCCCGTGCCAAACGTGCAAAGCTCATCCGCAGCCCGGCCAACTTCTCTCGTTAACCTTGCTCCGTGTAGGTAATTAAACACAGTACGCAGAAAAACAATGTTGTAATCAGGCGGGAATCGCGTCGACGCTGGCACTGCTAGTGTGCTCGGACAGCATCTCGACTTCCTCGTGCGGAAATGCGAATCCGCGCGCGCGATTGCCGAGCAGAGGACTCGGACGACAAACCGCAGCCGACCGTCGGCGACAGGGACGCCAGGCGGCGCTTGTTCTCGCCCGGGGACAGCAGAGACAGACCAACCGCCAAAGTCTCCTAATCTCTGCCGCCCGGTTCGCGGCACGGACTCGTCAATCGCGATCTCGTGTTTGGTCGGCGAGGGAAATTTAGTACTAGTCTACTCCTCCGGCTCCAGGATTGGAGAAAGCCAGCAGTAAACAAGTGATCGAGCGAGGGAAGCCAACATCCTTAATTAACCCGAATCGCACACCGAACCAAGTTTAATAATCCCTCGCAGGTCGAGTCCAGAAATATCATGACCCCGAACCCGAACGCATGCATGCAAGAGCAGACGCTGACACGCGCGCGCCACCGGCGGCAAGCGGACAAGCGGCGGGGGATCGATCAGGTGCCCCGCGCATGGGCCCCCGGCATGGCGTCGATGGCGGCGGGCGTCGTCCTCTCCCCGGTTCGTCCTGGCTCGCGTCCCGGCCGCCACGTACCTCGGCCAGGGGCTTAGCTGCTGCGGCCGCATGTAGTGATGGCGCGCGGTGTTGACAGCCCACGCCGAGGCCACGCGCGGACCCCTCCCCTCTTGGCAAGGTGACAACCCACATGCTTGTGCGCGCCCAATTGTCATGCCCGCCCGCGCCGCGGCGGCGCCCTGTTCCCTGCCTGCCCCCTGTTACATTTGGTTTTACACGGGATTTTCGTGCTCTCATCGTTACATCATACGTACCCGCGATCGATCGCCTTTGTAAACGGCTGCGACTTGTGTATGTAGGAGTAGACTTGTAAGATCGAGCTGTAAATGGCTGCGACTTTCTTCGATCCCGGATCGCGCCAACCGGAACGGCGGTGGCTTGGGAGACTTGTGCGCGCAAACAACAAAGACGATGATAAAGTGACGGCCGTCGTTGGGCTCGCGTGCATGGTGCCGGCGGCGCGACAGGGCATCGCGTGGACTTGCGTGACCTTGTGTTGACTCGGTCTCTTAATCGATCGACAGCATGCAATGCATGGGCGTTCAATGGGAAGGTGTGTGTGGGCCGTGGGGGGAGACTTGCATGCTACTAGCTGCTCGGACGGCCGGGGGAGAGGGTGGGGAAACAACGCCGGGAATATGCTCATGTCGGTTTCATATTTCCACACGTTGCCTGTCCCATCTTAGGTACAGGGTGGCCTTTTCAACTGCGTCTGCTGACATACCAAAATGGGACTAGCAGTACTCATCTTTTTTTTTTCTTTTAGGGAAACACAAATATAGATGCAGCTTAATTGAGATCGACGAAGTCATCGTATATGCCTCATTTCTGATGGGAACTTCGTCCCTTACTGAAGAAATAATTAGTCGTAAACGCGAACACAAGTGCCTGAGTGGACAAGTTTCATCACGAGAGACCTCCTCACCAAAGGAATGCTCAGTTTGTGAATAGCATTCATCTCGTGGTCACAAAAATGAAAAAAAAATGGTTCCCACAAAAAAAAAATTAGAAAAATTTGACCTTCCTAATAGATATATATACTGACATCGTCTACTGCATGCACGATGGAAATGGATCCACTAACCTTGGTAAAACTAGCAGGTCCTCAACCAAAAATGAAGATATTTTCTCTAGGCAAGATTCAGAAAAGAAACTACCAATTGTGATAGACAAAAGTTTCTTCAAATGTGACCTATTTTAAACGTTTGAAGATCCTTTTTTCAAATGATCTTTAATTTTTTTGGTGTTCCTCAGCTTCATAGCTATTACAAAGTCCATCGTGAGCTATGTGTACTCTGAAGGGGTATACATATTCCAGTATTATCAAATTAGTTTCAGAAAAAAAAGTGACGCTGAAAAGATAAACCGCACTTTGAATGAAACTCTGTCTACAATAGCCCAACGCCACAGCCATAATCTGTGGAGGAGAGCTCCTTTCTTCCGCTAGCACGCGCACTACACAGTTCGGCGGTAGTCGTCCCAAACTGAACGCTCACTTCAGAAGGTGCGGGACACGTGGCGCATCCAGACGCGCCACCAATCGCCTGGATGTTTCGCCGAGGCATCCTTGGACCGGCAATGGCGCGACGGCCGGAGCTCCCAGGCCGACACCTGTGACGGGCACATCCATCGGCTTGCTCGACGTGATGCTGACTTGGACGCGTCATCCACGCACGAGTGACGGCTGGCCCCGCACGTGTAGCGTTGCAATTGGCCTCCTTGATTTATCCCTTCCTTCCTCCCCAGTCCCCACCATGAAAGCGCTCTCGCGACGTCCTGACGAAACTGGGCGTGACCTGGTCCAAATCCAAATCCGTGGAGCTTTTTCGTCGTGAAATCTAGGGTGTGTTCGTGCATGAGTTTTAAACTTTAGGGGTTCTTGTAACAAATATTTTAATTATAATAAAGTTTAATTACAAAACTAATTTTAGAACTTTCGAATTCACGAGACGAATCTAATGAGAGTAATTAAGTTGTGATTAGAAGATAATTACTGTAGCATCACTGTAGCAAAATATAAATTAATTAGGCTCGTTAGATTCGTCTCGCCATGTAGAAGGGGGTCGTGACGTAGGTTTTGTCATTAAATTAATAAAAATATTTTTAAATAGTAAAATTTTCTTTGATGTGACAGGTATAAAATTTAGAGAGAGGTGCAACGAACGCGCCCTTAGTTGTCGAAACCGAATTGTACCATGTCGCTGGCGATCAAAAACGGCAAAACGATTACGATTGGACGCGCGGGCGTTCCAGGCTCTTTCGAATGGTTTTGTGGCGGCTCCGAGGAGGACGACGTTACTGGCACTGGCAGGCTTCGAATCCATTTTTTCCTTTTTTTCCCACCTGTACGTGTAGCGCGGTGATTGGGAGCTACGTGATGAGGTGGCGCCGTGTGGACCAGCGTCACCGTCGGGTGATGGCGTCGCCGGGTCCACGTGTCGCGCGGCCGGCTCCGCGCCCGCCATACTGGTGTGCTTTTCATGTCAAAACTGCTGGTGCTGCTTCGTGGTCATTTTCGGTGACTCACGCGATGCCGCAAAATGAGCTGCGCGTTCACTTAAAACGAGACAAACAGAAACCCGGACTGTGCCATGTTCAAAAGAAAATCAGGAATGTTGCATTGTACTTATGCCCAGATGGTAGGCATTATTCTCTTGTACTAATGGTTGTCAAACTTTTCCACCTCCTCGATCTGTGACTGTGAGCACGAAGCTTTGGCATGGGTGTCACGAAGTGCGACATGCATGCAACGTCGTTCTCGGCGAGTCAACGTGGCACAATTGCATGGAGACCACGGAAGTTCTCGCGGTTGCAGGTGCCCATGCTTGGGTGGCGCGATCTGGTTGGTACGCTACGAGGATGGAACAGCGACTGCGCCGCCCACGCTTTCTTCCTGCGCCGCCCACGCTTTCTTCCGCCGCTGCTTTTCTTGCCCACAGTTCGGACCGCTTCAACGACGATCGAGGCTGTTTGGACTCATCGTTCTTTCTACAGTTTTAATTTGTTGTTGTTACTGTACTAGGGGCCGTAATGTACTCATAAACACGAATCATACTCTCTAACGCTTTGTTATGCACGAGTAGTTATAGCCTAAAATTTCTGAATGCACTAACCTCTTCTGATGGAGGCTTCAGCAAGTTCATTTCTTGCTCTCACCCAGCCATAGAACTGGAAAAACTGTTTCACTTGCCAGTAATTTTAGTTAAACATACTTAAGCGGTCCTGATCGTCCATGATCTCTCATTTATTTAGTTTGTTTGAATAATCAAAAGTCCATAAACAAATAAGTGGGATTTTCGAGTACCACGCACTGATCATCCTTTTTTTCTTTTTTGCGAGGAACACGCACTGATCATCCTGTTATCGTTGGATTAGCTAACCGTACTGATTGACGATACGCACTTTTCAAAGGAAGTCATGTTGGTCGGCAATATTTTTCCCATTCTTTTGCGTAGCACGGTATACCAGGCGAGTCATTTTCATTTCGCCGCTAATCCAGCGATAACAGATCGTATTAAATTACTAATATATATGTACTGAACCAAGAAAGTGAAAGGAATCTGTCAAGCTTTGTGCACCGACGAATTTGAGTTTGTGCAGGAAGTTACTAATTTCTTGTGTAATGTACATATAACCAAAAACTTAGATAATCATGGCCATAGTGCAGCTCTAGATATTCTATGTATTTGAGGAAAAAGGTCAATGCCACTGCGTTTATGTTATTGATGATGTTATGTATAGTTGGATTTTTCATACATGAAAGAATATTCTAAACACTTTCTATGGAATCGTCGGTATACGGAACAGTTTCAACACATCAGAGTGTGGACTAATTTTAGTTAACTGCTTTTAAAAGGGGTATGTATATTATATATGTTGAAAAAATATCTTCTTTTCCTTAATCTTAAGCCATACATTTCATATATAAAATGATGAGCGTCCAAACAAGCAATGACCCACTTATATCTAACTCAAACCAGTAGCCACAAAGTGACTATTAGTTAATAAAAAAAATCCTCATAGTTGACAATAGGATTTTGTCTCGATATAATAAATATAGCATGAGAAATGCAGAAAGCATTTGACCCCGTCGTTGCAAGGATTGTTGAGACTTTAGGCTACTTTTAGATCCTCTTTATAAACTCCACACAAATTAAACCACTAAAAAAAAGTTGCAGAGCCAAGCGACCGGTACCCAAGTTGGGCAGCTGAACCTGGAAGGCCACACACGTGTTGCGCCTATCTTGCTCCCTCAAAGTAGGTTTGGCCACAAGCCTCCATTTTTAAAAACACGTAATGCCTTTTTGTAAGTGGTGGCGCCCTATTCATTCATCTCTCGTTGGTTCCATGTTAGCCATATTCTCTGTTGCACTTTGGCACTCGCCGCGATCCTATTGGCGCTGCCGCTCCTATCCAAACATGCAATTATTTCTTCAATCATTTTGTAGACCCGGCCGCCTGCTTCTGCCTGCTCGATATGTTTAGTATTCTTTCTACTGGCCTGTATCTCAACGACCATTTCTATATATATTTAGTGGCCAGGACGTGATCAGGTCACTCGGTTGAAGGGTGACGATTGAAATCGACCTGAAATAGTGCGCGGCACACTTCGGAATGATGCGATTGCACTCGATCGTTCTGTATGGACCATAGGACTCATGACTCGTGAGGGAACCCAATTTGTTTACAAAGAAACTATAAGCTCGATCTACTCGTTATTGCCTCGACGACGATGGGCACTTTCTCCTCGACTGCTCCAGCTAGGTTAGCAGGTGATTCTAGTTTCGCACATTTTTTTTCTCTCTCTCTCGAAACGAAGATAAACAGCAAGTTTCGCACATCAAACAGTGAAACAGTTCGCTTTTTTTTTTGACACCAAACAGTTCACTTTTAAGAGCTCTGGAATGCAGGTTCGCAATTGCCAAGTGAAACGGGCACCATGCAGCTTGCAAGCTACAGAATGCATGCCGCGAGGAGCTTATCCTCGATGGTTTTGGCACAGCATCTAGATTCTAAGCGCGCAGCAGCTCGCAAGTCGCAAGCGCAGTGGGAGCGATATGATGATACCCTCATCAACTCCCAATATATGCCCTATATGCTATGCATATCAACAAGGAGGAGTAATATAATGGCGGTGGTGCGTGCTCAGCACAAGCCCCTGTCATAGGTCCATGTAGATGGCTACATGTACGTTTTGCGCTTTTTACGCCTTGATTGGAGGACGGACAGGAGCAAGCATGCAAGAAAAGCGAAAGAACTCACACCCACGGGCTGCACACCTCGCCGCAAATCGCCATCGGGTCCGTCCATTTCGGTCACCACTCACCCAACACATGCGGCGGTGTCACCTGACCTGAGTGCACGAGATGCAAGTATATACCGTGCGCGCCGCTTTTTCCCCGCCTGCTAGCTAGCTATAGGTCGCGTGCTGCCTTGCTGTGTGCCAAGGGTTAGCATTAGCACCGTCTCGTTTTTCAGCTGGAGCTCGCTAGATATGGCCTTCGGCTAGCCCCCTAGCTAAACTGTTGGGTGCATGGAGCACTCGATGCATCGCGACCGATGGACATCGTTCAGTCGTCGTCGTCGATCGGCGACAATGTCGGCAGATGGGTAAAGCGCGGGGGACGTGGCGAGTTGGAGCAGTGTCAATCCCTGTTTGCGAACGCGATGACGGCGGCCGTTGCTGTCTGCGCGCGCTTTCCCTGGCAAGACTGGCTATCCACTAGAAGCAGGGTCTCTGTGCTGGTTTCCCATTCGGTGAAGCCTGTGTGTTCGGTGTTCGCTACTTATGGCAAGGCCAATCCAAGCCGAAATGGCGCTCGCCAACCCATAGCCGCGGGTAGTGGCGTCGCCATTCGCTTATCATCAGCAGCAGCATATGTGCTGCTGCAATGCGCTGTCACTGCCTGGGGCTGCCTTGAGAAAATATTCTCCCGTTTATTTGTTCCATTCAAAACAGGAAAGCACAGACACACAGACACATCAAGGCCGTCGTTGTACCATCCTCACGATCTTGCAACGTCGACGTCCTCGTGAAACAGAGGAGGCCGGGAGCTGTCCATCTCTACTCCCTAGGCCTTTTCCTTTTGTTTTCCCCTTAGACCAAGCTTATGGTACAATAAATCGAGTCCATTGATTCAAATGTGCAATGTGAGAGTTTATGGACGTAGATGAAAATGTGTGAGAATGGTTCAAGTACCCGCTGATGAATTTCACTCTTTCGTTTTGGACCACTCAAATAAGGAGCACAAAAATAGGAATCATGGCCGCCGTTGTGGCACTAGCTAGCCATCACCTCTCAGTCTTTTTTTTTTCTCTCTCTCTCAAAAAATAGGAAGCGAAGTAAATGCACTAGTCATCAGGCATGCCAGTGCTATAGTACTTCTTACAACTTAATATCTCGGTTTTAAAATAATTTTCATTGTTACTACTATGCATTTAGCTATGCACTTGGACATGCACTTGTCTAGGTGCATACACTACAAGAATGGAAACCTTTCCCGACAGTTTCTCTTTTGAAGTGGCCAACAGTTTTAATACATTTGATTAGTTATTTCTAAAACTGTAGGTCATGACTTTGTTGGAATGTTGGGAATGATATTGTGGGTAATTTTCTCAAAACTGTTGGGAAAGATGTGAACTTGTATAAGAAAACTGTTGGCCACTTGTGTAAAATTCTAAACAGATTGAAAACTGTTGGCCACTTATACCAGCACTGTCGGTAAAGAGTCCATTTCTTGTAGTGATAGTGAGAATGATTCAACACACATGTAGCGGTAGATTAGTGTGGCACCATAGTAGTATTAGTCAGCACGGGGCTCCAGGCATGTCATTTAGCTCAGAACCAACTGGGCATGTGTGTGATAACCACTTGTGCGTATTGGCTTGGCAATGCATCAGATTGCGTGCAGGATCGAGCTCAGTGGTACGACCGATCGTGCCGGCCATGTCGCGCCCGCGCCGTCCACCGCCGCCCCGCCCCGTCCGACGCGGCTGGCCGGCCGGCCGGATCGAGGCGGTCGTTGGCGCCGGATATCTGAGCCGTGGACGGCGAGGTCACATGCGCGGCGGAGTGGAGGGCTGCATCGACCAGCAGCGCGCACAACATCCTAGCCGGCCGGCGATCGACATGGGCAACTGGGCATGATTAACTGCAGGATTAAACAAACATTAATCGGGATTTGGGGGACATGCAGGCCAGATTCAGGTATATACGGGTCTGCGAGTCCACTTGGAGTCCGTGGGAATAATATAGTATGGGTTTGGAATTAATAGTACTACTCCCTGAATTGAAAAGGCGAACGAAACGGTTTGCAACTGTAGGCGGCGGCAGGTCGCACCTAGCTCGACCATCATTTGTTTTGATTTTTCTTTGCGACGATCATTTGTGCTGATTTGACTTGACGAATATTCTACGTGCTTGTTGATCAACCGACCTCTGGATCTTGGACTCTCGGTAGCTAACCCTGGTCCCTCTGTTTGTCAGAACCAAGATATAAGTAATTAATCTGAGCCAAGTGTTGACAGAGAGTCAGCCGTCCAATCGCCGCCCAGTTACTAGTGGCTGGTAACAACAACTGCTTACAGTCCACTCCTACTTTGGAATGGTGTACTATACATCCATTTTAAAATTCTACTGCTGTGAATATGTCTGTATTTATTGATAGGAAATGAAGTGCTCCGCCAGATGACGGCCTCCGACGGCGAAAAATGTTGGTCCGGAGTACTCATCAGCTGGGTTCGCTACTTGCTAACAACCAACACTTGATATCGAAGTGAGTATCAATCTTGCTAACTGTTCGGCTGGTGTGGCGGTTCGTCTGTACCATCTACTGGAGATGCACACATTTGTTCAATTTTATTGTGGTCACCCTATAACCAATCGATCGGTATCAAATCAAAGAGATGATTGGGAGCTGCTTAATTAATTAGGCTGCGCTAGATATCACGCATCTATACATCACCAGTTACGCCATGCGGCATGTGCTAATATAAGCTGCCGCCGCGAGTAGTGGTCCGGCCGGTCACGCCGATGCGTGCAGAGCACAACGATCTCAACGTCTCAACAGAACCGACATCCCGCCGGTATACGGAGATACAGATCCCAACCGATCGAACTGATCTACCACAAAGCTCTCCATGATGGCAAGCATGCATGCATGAGTTCTCATATACTCCTACTCTCCATGTGGGGCCCGTGCGCGCGGCGTGATGAGGGCCCACACTGATCACCACTGCGATAGCCGACCGATCAACCTCCGGCCGGACCAGCCGGCCCGGGAGTCGCCGGCACATGGCGGCACATGACCCAGCCACCCATCGCAGCTACCACTTGCCATGCCATTCCTCTCGCCATCCCAATGCAAGGAAGATTTGGGCAATCTCCGGGCCAGTATTCTACGACGCCTCCGTAGCCACATGACCGCACAAACAAATGCACTCACCTCATCATTAACCACTCATGGCGTGTACTAGTAGGAGACTCCGATGAAAACTAAACAATGGCTTGCCATCATTGGCAGTCAACACACTGCACGCACCTTCTCCACTCAACCAGTCCAGATTCCTCAGCATCCTGCTACTCCATCTATTTTTATCTTATCTACAGAAAACTGCAGTGCTCCATCTATTCGTAAGCAACAATTGTTGATCGATCTCAATGCATGGAGAACAAGAATTTATTAATGCGGGGTTGCTCTAAGGTAGGGTATGGTTTCCCTCTCAGTCCTGTGCCCTTGTTGCCAATTGGCAATGCAGCCAAATGGCCCACAGACCCATTGGCTCGTTATGGGTCGGCGTTGTCAGTCATGAACCACGATCCCTGCCTTTCTTCGATCGCATTAATTGGGATGTGACGGTTATTGCCTCCCCCGATCATCATCATGCAGAAATACTCTATGCATGTGTAGATCGATCAGCTGCTTGTGCAGCATGTGGCCCTACAGAAAACAAATCATGGATCGATGATGCCCGGCCAACAGCCCACGCATATCCTAACTAACCGCTCCCCTACCGGAAATAACTACCAACGGCCAGTACCTACCTATGCAGATATGGATCGATATACATGCAGGCTCAGCTGTGCGTATGCTTTGGTCTATGCCAACCTGTACCTCGTTTCCGAACTCTGACGTTTGCGCGCATGCATCACAAAAACGATATACATGTACGCGATCTGCATATATGCACACTATCAGTGTGTATGTGATTTTTATGCGTTTTCCTGCTGTTTTGGTGCATGCCAATTGATCCATCATTGCTTTTGTTTCACACACATACTACTAATGCTTCACGAGAAGAAATTGGTACTAGTCTCCTGTAGTAATAGTACCACTCGTGTGTGTGTGTGTGTGGGTGGGCAATGAGGGAAAAGAGTTAACACGACCGGGATCTGGACAAGGAGGAATACGACGGATTTGACCGCTGACAAATGGGCGCGCATGGGCCGGGCACACACATGTCTGCATGTGTGATCGATTTGGCCATGGCGCCGTCCACCTAGTAGGGTACGCAGTACGTCGGTCTCACCGTCGCTCTTGCAAGTTGCTAGCGATGCACACTCATATGCAAGTTGATGTACTGCCTCTCGCACTAGTGTCTACGATTAATGTACTAGCCCCAATGCACTCGCGCATCGGACCTAGTAGATGTGGAGGGGCCAAGCTCATCAAAGGACCTGCCGGTTTATTGCCGCTCTCTTGCCAAAACAGGCACAAGGTTACACGAGCCCGCTGCCGGAGCACACGAAGATCGCCGGCCGGAGAACATGGCAACGTGCATATGTGCGTGTATGTTCAGCAGTTAAAGGAACAGGCCGGCCATGCCGCGCCCATGCATGGTCCTCATGTCGGAGGATCGAGGTCCAGGAGGCTGTAGCTAGCCATACTCAGAGGCCCTTTGGCACGGATTCTCCGTGTGCTTCTGCTTCTGCTTCTGCAGTTGAATTGCCAAACGGTCTTTTTGGAAACAGCTTATGCAAAGAAGGCTCGGCAGAATCCGTTTTAGTTTCAACGTGGAAGCAGAATCCATGAAACCAAGCTTCTTGTGGATTCTTCTGACGCGTGTGCGGGCCCGCTTAACTAAACACCTTTACGTTTGTTTAAAAAATTCATAGATTACAAATCGAACATCCGAATTGCGAACCGATTACACCGTTGCGATCGTTGCGACGAGACCTTCAAAACTAGACCACACTTGACTATATTTTGTAAACTTTTTTAAAAAATAAAAATACATAACATATATTAATAGTAATTATTTAATATTTAATATTTATTTTTTGTAATTATTTTCGTTTCAATATTAATGTGGACGAATTGGAGCTTCAACTTAAGAGGTACTGTAGTCATTACACATGCATAATCCATTTCAGGAAATATCAGGATAATCTGTTTTGCCAAACGGCCTGACTGGAGAAGCTGTTTTGACAGAGAATCCAGAAGATCTTTGCAGAATCCGAAGCCCTGCCAAACAGGCCCCACTTGTACAAATAAAACGTCCATGCATTCTTTAAGTAAGACCACCACTTGTTTTTTTTTTGGCAGTCGTACCCTTGCGGGGGACTTTTGCGTACAGTCCTTGATGCTGCTAGTTTGGACCCAAGCACAAGCAGTAGTAGTGCAATGCAACAAACAAAGAAACCAAGTGGCTCGTATGCAACAGCCAACCCGTCTCTGTCACGACTCGCAGCTAGTATGTGCATGTGAGTGTGACCCGGCCGAGACAAGAGGGTAGTAGAGTGCTGTGACGAATTAATACGCATGGGCTGTTATTAGCCATCGAATCTTACTGCAAAGTGCTCGTATAACAGTGCAAAGCTAGCTAGCTGTGTGAAAGGAAGTTCGATCGATCAGTACCTTTTTTCTGTTCGACTGATGAGAGTGATTTGTGGTTGATATGCTATGATGTGCGGTGGTATATTCAAGCCCTTTTTCTTTGTGCCTTACAAGAAGTTTTCCCCCCAGCTATATGATTTACATATCCATCAATGACGCACTAATAAGAAAGAGATGTGTGATGAAAGCATGGATCGGCGCGGATGCTCCACGAGACCCGTACGTGGGGCGGGAAACTAGCATCTGGACTCACGCTATAGCTTGGTGCTCTAATCTTTTTTTTTTCGAAAGATCCGGAAACTAAATGTTCCGGCGTATATTTATATAAGAAGAAGGTGCCTCATATTATGGGAAACAAGGCCAAACCGTATACACCTAAGAAAAAAGAAAAAACCTAACTACCACAGCATCCGAGAACAACATCAGCAGAACACCCTCGCCTCTATCATGCAGGCAAAGCAACTCCGCCGAATCAAGGTGTCATCGTTTCCACCATGGAGACTCCAGTGGACATCAGTGGACATCCAACACATGAGGAGACTCCAATGCAACGCCTTCAACAAGGGAACGACGTCAGGACGCCGCCCCAAGGGAACGACATCAGGACGCCGCCGTTGCCGATCCAGCAAGTGGATCGTGGGTTTTTATACCCGAAGAAACCTCATGGTTGGATGACATGAGAGCACCTCGGCAACGCCTCCAGCGAGGTAACGACACCACCATGGGTGCCGTCGTTGCCGGCATCAGTGGAACCACTGAGCAAGCTTACACCCGGAGTCCAAAGTTTTAAATCTCCGGCTATAGCTGCCGCTATAGCCGGAGATATCTGCTGGGAAGTGCCACCGCTAGGCGATCCACATTTTGGCTCTAAGAGTTGTGATGCGCTATTAGCTGAGTTTAGCCCGATTTAGCCGCTAATTAATCTTTGTTTAGCGGGTGGAATAGCTGCGTGGCCCCAAAATTCCTAGCGGATGTTGGGCCCAAATTTTGGCCCGCGTATGTAACAAGCTTTTTTCCAGACCTAAACCTCATTTGCGACTCCAATACTCACTCCCGAAAAGCAAAAAGACGGCGGCGGCGACTGCTTGCAAGCGAGGCGGCGGCGGCGTTTGGGAGCAGCAGCTTCGTCCAGATCCTGCAGGGCGGCGGAGGCGCTTAGCCTAGGTGCAGCTGCTGCGTCTCCAAATCCTGCGGGGCCACGGCGGTGTATAGGAGCAACGGGAGCGGCGGCAGGCAGCCACGCACCTGCGGCGACCATGCATGTCCAACGAGCCGGAGCAGCAAACATCCTTGAAATAAAATAATGCTTCTACTAAACATCGTTGAACTTTGCACTTTGTTCAGAAGCCATGGAGGTCATAGTTGTTTGCATTTTGCGGAGGTAATCAGTAACTGCTTTGTTAAGTAATTATAATCTGCAAAATTTTTGTAAAACAGCTAAATGGCTTAGCTGCCGCTATAGCCAGCTATAGCTGCTCGTAGCTGTTTTAGAAGCTGGCAGCTAAAGGCCTTAGCCGGAGATTTAAAACATTGCCGGAGTCCCATACACCGAGCCACCATCACAGTCTTGACAACACCTCAACAGCAACAGCTTCCTGCCACACACCACCACGAGCACAACTCCAGCCTCCATCATGACCACATCACCTGCACCAGCACTGCCGGTCTCTACACGAACCACACCATCGCCGGCCTCCCTCACGCACACCACGTCGTGGGGGCACCAGAGCCAGCCATGCGCGACATCCGCGCCCACATCCTTGCCATGCCTCCGTCGACGCGAGCTGTTGCCGCTTCCCTCTCCGGTGCGCACAGCCCCCGCGTCCCTCGCCGGCGCGAGCCGCCGCCGCGCCCCTCCGACGCGCCCCCGCGCCCCTTGCCGGCGCGAGCCGCCGCCGCGCCCCTCCAGCGCCTCTACGGCGTGCGCAGCCCCCGCGCCCCTAGCCGGCGCGAGCCGCCGACACGCCCCTCCGGCGCGTGCAGCCCCGCGCCCTCTCCGGCGCGAGCTGCCGCCGCGCCCCTCGCCGGCGCCCCTCGCCGGCGCGCGCAGCCCCCGCGTCCCTCGTCGACGCGGGCAGCCTCCGCCATTCACGCGCCCGGCCATGATGGCCCAACGCCTCCAGCAGGTACTGCGGCACCCACCGCGCCCGTACCCGCCAACCAACCACTGCCGATACCGGATCCGGCCGTGAAGACCTCATATCCGGCCGGGACTGCTTCAGATCCACCGCCAAAGTCGTTGCGTCTCGAACTTGCGTCGGAGAGACTCTTCGGAAGCGGAAACGCCTCGCCGCCGCCGTCCTTGCGCCCGCACGCTTTGGCTGCGAAGCGCTCCGGCGACGGCGCGGCTGGGAAGGAGCGAGGGAAGGTGGCGGCGGAGTTGGTCTAGGGTTCCGCCCGAGTCGCCCGTGAGGGGCGACGCGGGGGCGAGACAGCCCAATGGGTGCAGAGCTCTGGTGCTCTAATCTGGAGCACGCAAGCGAACAGACGGCCGGCCGGCCTATTGCAAAACACGGGCATGGTGGGCGCGCGTGTCGTCACATGACATTGTTGAAAGGCAAGCTAGATATATTGATGCCACCGGTCCCTCTTGTCTTGGTGCACGGAATGCCGGAGGCCCTAGCTTGTTGTCGATGATATGAGACCCGGGTATACTCAAGATACAACAAGGCCGAGTGATCCAGTAATGGGGAATCGGTTTGGCCCAAGAAGGACCGGGTGGCCCGACGGACCTAGAGTCAGTCGGCCCACTCGGCTAGGAGATAAACATTAATTAACTTGTACTACAAGGCTGTTTACTATGTAACCGACTAGGTTTAGATCCATGTAACCCTGTACCCCCGACTATATAAGGCGGGCAGGAGACCTACAGAAAACTCTCTCACAATACATCATACCAGCACAGGACGTAGGGTATTACGCCTTCGGCGGCCTGAACCTGTATAAACCCTCGTCTCCTGTGTTACCATCGTGTTCTTGATTCTCGTACACCCATAAAATAACTATCGAGGCCCTAAAACCTCGACACTTGTCTTAGTAGCTTGTTGCCTTGTTGGGGGACCGTGTCGACGATGGAGACGGCGCGCGGGTGCGCTCCATGTATGCATCCTTGGATGCACGCCGAACTGTACAGCGACATGCATGGATCGAGACAGGCGCCATCGAGTTGCGGTTTCGACCAAAAATAAACGAATTAAAGCAGTCTTACATCCTAATATAGAAGCGAGGGCAAGACGTTCAAGTCACGAATCACTCTCGCACTTGCCGAATTTTTCTCCGATCATGGTTTGTTTAATTTTGCTTTTTTTTTTTTGAGAACCACTCCCTCTATTTATTGATCAAACATAGTGACGGAGTTACATATACCCATAGGTGGGTTTAAGAACCAGACATGTCTACCTATTAACTCATAGATACAGTTGCGAGCCAATATGGTCAAATCATCAAGGAGATTAAGGCAAGGATGTCCAGCTTCACTTCGGTTGACATTGTGCACGAGGGCCGAAGATCAAATGGAGATGCACATGCGTTTGTTTAATTTTGCTGTTCAGATGCGAATTTTTTATTTAATCGAATTTTTTATTATATTTTTATTAATAACCGCCAGTTTTCGAAATTTGCAAGACTAGACACCTTGTCGCCTGACAAAAGGGCGATTAGTCCTTGTCGCCCCACTGTTGGGCGATTAGACAGACGTGGAGCCTTCCAGTCGCCCGTTGAAGGGGCAATTGGCCTTGTCGCCTCACCAGTGGGCGACTGGACCAGCTCAAGCACTGCTACAGTGCTCATACACTATTTAGTACTGTTTTAGACACTATTTAACACTGTTTAGACACTATTTAGCAATGTTTAGACACTATTTAACACTGTTAAGATACTATTTAGGACAGTTCACCTGCAACAGCCATGGACAACGCCACAACGCCCGCCTCTTGTCCCGCTGGTCAAAATTCAAAAGCACGAGAGTGCTGGGGGAGTCCAGGCATATTATTCCCTTTCAGTTTAAGTGTCATTCTAATACCACCTCATTTTTTTTAAAATAAGTGTTATTCTCATTTTCTGATACAGGTTTCTCTCTATCTTTTTCTTCCCTCGCTACTTATCGTTTTCAACGCGCTTTGTACTTTTTCATCTCTTCTTAATTTTGATGTCCTACCTTGTGCTGTCATGTCCAAAATTGTACGCTATTAGTAGGAGTAGTCTTCTTGATCTTCTCTGTCATCATGCCTGCTCCAAATTCGAATTGGAACCTACTGACACATATAAAGAAAGACTACTCCTACCAATCTACTGACACAAATAGTGTAAAAACAATGCTAAATAGTGTCTAAACAATGTTAAATAGTGCCTATACACTGTAGCTGTCCTTGTCGCCCTTTGTTGGGGCGACTAACCCCTTGTCGCCCTTGTAATAGGCGACACCCGTCTAGTCGCCTTGCAGTCGGACGACAAGGCCTAATCGCCCCTTTGTCGGGCGACTTGGTGACTAGAATTGCAAATTTCGAAAACGGGCGGTTATTAATAAAAATATAATTAAAAACTCGATTAAAAATTTAAAAAATTCTTCAGATGCCACAACCCACGGACTTCTTTCGGCATCATGAAACGGCCCTCCACGACACACAGATGGGCCAGAACGGCTGCCATATCACTTTCAGGCCCAATATTCTCCAGGAGCGCTTTGGGCCGCGACAGAGACCTCCGAGGACCGCGCCCACAAACGCCCAAGTGCCCAACAGTTCTCTAAAAAAAAAAAAAAAACACAAACAAACGCCCAACACCCCGTCGTCGCCGTGCGCCTGCGCCGCGCCTCAGCTCACGCGTCCTGGACCTGGCGCACCACGTCGCTCACGCACGCACGCCGAGCCCCAGCCCGACCATCCCCACCCGCTCGCTCGTCCCTTTCTCAGCTCACTCTCGTCTCGCGTGCCCCGAAACCCCGAACCAAACCCTCGCGCCGGCCGCCGGCGATGGATCTCCGCCGGCCGCCGCGCTCGTCGTCGGGCGGCGTGGAGCCCAAGATCCGCCAGGTGGGCTTCTTCACCCCTGAGGCCTCGGGACCCTCCGAGCCCCCCGCCGCCGCGGCGGCGGCGGCGGCGGCGGCGCCGCAGCAGCAGCCGGGCCCGGCCGCCGAGTCGCCGCCGTCGTCCGACCTCTCCCCGGGCCGCCTCTCCCCCGTCATGATCCCGCCACCGCGCCACGCCGACCTCCTCGCCCCGGGCTCGCCCTCCCCCGCGGGGCCCGACGCCGTTCTCGCTACTTCGGCGCCGGTGGCTTCGTCGGCGCGCTTCGACGCCGCGTCCGCGGTCGGAGACGACGACTCCTGGTCCCGGGCGCCCTCTGCCGCGGAGCTAGGTAATTCATTGTTTTTGTATGCTACAGTGAAGCCGTAGGAATGCTCTAAAACAGTGAAGGAGTAGGATTGAGGAATGCTCTAAAACTGTGAGGCAGCGGGCCTGGCATCAAATTTACTTTGGAAAAATTGGATAACCTAGGCGTTTGTTACTTGTTATGAAAATAACTAGAGATGCTTATTTTTGTCGGCACATTCAAGCATGACCATACCCACAATCTAGGACTTTCAGCTATAAAGTCCTTTCAACTAATAAGTTCAGTGAAATTGTGCTCTGTCCAATCTCCATGCATTGTTTCCACTCTGAAATGTGTGGAGATGTTTGAAGAACTGCTATCATTGTGCACATATATACTTCGTACTCCTGGCCCAGGAGGTGCTTGGATGACGATTTTAGGTTCCTCTCTTCATCTTTCTAGTATGACGCGGAAAACTACCTTCATCTTTCTAGTGTTACATAGCTTCTCAACTAGGAGGAAACTAGATCATTTTGCTTGCTAAGGATTAACTTTTGTTGCAAAAGAGGAAAAATAATGCTGGATATAATAAGACCATTGGAGCAATTCCATCCAAAACATATCAGTACCACTTCACCCATCGCTCACCCCTGTTGGCTTTTCTCAAGCTGTTTCTAGGGCTTATTTGGTTCCAACCCTGAGAAAGTTGCCTGGCCCAGGCAGCAATATCAGGCTTGGATTTTGGATGCCTGGGGTCAGATCTGCTGCCTAGCCCAGGTTCTCAACCTAACGTGCCCCTAGTGCGAAGTTGATGGTTGTCTTGCAGGCATTTTATTCTGAATCTTCTGAGTATGTCAGAAAATGCCTAACAGGTTTATAAACACACAATTGTTCCACCATATTCTGAATCTTTTCTACTTCTATGTTTCTGCTCTCCTGCCCAGATTTGGGTCAAGAACTGCTATCATGTTGCACCTGCCACACCGACTGCCTGCTTCTGCGCCTCCATCGTTATTTGTGGGCCTCTCATACAATTAATTCCTTCCGATGCCTTAACTTTTCTTTGATTCTGCTACTGCTTCTTGCTACATGATGGCATTATTTGGGGCAGCTGCTGCTGACCTCTTCTGCTGCTTCTCCCTTCCTGCTGCCTGATGCTAGCCTTCCAAGAGCTTCGGGGAAGCGGCAGCAATCATCATGCTAGTGTTGTGTGGAGGTGCAGCCTTATTGTAACATGCTAGGCCTGATTATGGCTTAGACACACCCACAAACTGGGTTGGCCACATCTATGTAGCGATCCACTCGTGCTCGCTACGGCGAAAAGGGTTATCTTGAGATTACCATGCTTCAAGTTGATCAATTTCTCACTAAGGTTGTGCCTCATCGTTAGTTGCCAAGCTTGCATGGGAGCAGGTCAGCAGGCCATACCTAACCCAGGAGACCATGGGTCTCAAACTTGTTGGACCAGAGCTGACCGCAAGCCCAACCCAAGCAGGGTCGTGTATTACCGAGAGGAGAGGAGCAAAAGCCTGGCCCAAGAAGGGTCTTGTATTACAATGACAATAGAGGAGGGAGCAAGTGAAGAAACAAATGCCTTTTCTTTCCCGACTTAATCATTCAGGTCGCTTTGAAAATTGTTTTGGTTTAGGATAAAGGATTATCTGCACTTCTTTGAATGAAATCAGGCTATTACAGTTTTATCTAAGTTATTTTTGTATGTGTATTGGCTTAATATCTGTGAGTTGTTTCAGGAAAAGTGCTTATTTTATTCGTAATTATTTACACTTAAATTTGTTGCAGAAGAAAACAGGCGTGGTTTGAATGAAGGTGCCCCGGCCTCCATTCCACAAAAGCAGAAAACATCAAAAGCAGAAAGGCGTGCACTTCAGGAGGCTCAACGTGCTGCTAAAGCTGCTGCGAAGGAGGCAGGTAATAATCCTATCATGAGTTTTTTGTTTAGCACTGCTTGAATGACACGATGTTTTGTAGCCGTTTCAAGTGTTTCTTTTTGCTTTTGGGTATGCTATTGCTGGCCTGGAGTTTGGCAGTTGATGTGCTTACGAATTAGTTTAATTGATCCTTGTATTTAAAACTGCATCCATAGTGTTCAAAGCGTGACTGTTGCATTGCTTTGCACCTGCAGGATTATCTGGAAAACCTGTCGGCACTGCTTCTGTGGCTGGTCCTGCAACATCAAAGCAAGCCAAGTCAACTAAAGCTACTCAGAAGAAAGATGTGCCCCAAGCTGCAGGTTCAGTTGCTTCTGAGAAGAAGACTACCGAACGTCTCCCAGAAAGAGAAAGGAAGAAAGATGCTCCTCACCCTCGCATGCAGTTTGATGATGTGCATAAGGTGGAGAAAGCAAAAAAACGTGCGGTTGTCAACCAATCAGTAGCACGAAACAGAGTTGAACTGTTTAGGCATCTTCCTCAGTACGTGCATGGCACACAGCTTCCTGACCTTGAGTCAAAATTCTTTCAACTTGATCCAATGCATCCTTCTGTGTACAAGGTAATTGTCATACCTACCCAAACATTTATGTGTGTGCCATACAAAATACTCCAGATCTTCAAGTAAGATTAATTGATGATATGCTCTTCACCCACATAGATCTTCATGCATTTGGGGTAGCATTAAGTTGTTGGAAGTTATGTAACAAGATGCAAGCTTTTGTGACAAGATGCAATGTTTCCAGTTATTTGAACACCTCTTCATCGGTTTCTTTATTTTTTGTCGCATTACCTATGTGTTAATTTTGCAATATTAACATTTTCGATTTAGAACTTTATTTACATGTGTGGATAGTAGATCATGGATGAAACATCCAATTACCGTTCTCTTCTTTCTTCTTACTACACATTTGAATTACCATGCTCTCCAAGTTCTAAGTAGTAAGTATTTGGAGCTATTTGGCCCTTAGCCAGAACTAGGTTGGTCATGGATCCAGTCAAAATGCTACTTACATTTCGGTTTATACACCTTAGTTGGGTTAGTTTATATATTTTTTTTCTTTCCAAACTTCCATAAATGTACATCATATTAAGTTATATAATACCTGCAAAAGACTCTGCAATAATATGGTCATATTTGGAATGTACATAAAGACTAACTGACTACGGATAAGCCTTCTTTGCACAATAGATGAGCCTTACCTGCTGTTTTTCGTAAGGTGCGCATTGGCATAGTTTTTTCTCAATTTTAAACTGGCGTATATATTTTAACCTAATCTACATATATGATCTTCTCTTGATAGTTCTTTTAAGAGCACTATTGCATGAAATTAAATCCGTTGCAGATACACTTAGGGTCTGTTCAGAAGAGGAGGAATGCTCTAGGGATTTATAGGATTTAATTTGTACCAACTATTATGGATTTGTGGTTCCTAAATCCTAGTACCTCCATTCCAACAGACCCTTAGTGTGGACTTTCATTTCCCAAATGACTCACTCTTTCTTCTTTTTTGCGTATTGCCAAGCTCCAGCAGCTTAAAGTAGCTAATAATAATTAGATGAACTGATTATTATCAATTTTAGTTTAAGTTGAGGCCTAATGTGACATATGTTTCAGGTTGGGCTCCAGTATTTGTCTGGTGAAGTATCAGGTGGCAATGGTCGTTGCATAGCAATGCTTCTTGCGTTCAGAGAGGCAATAAAGGATTACAGTACACCTCCAAACAAAACTCTCAGCAGAGATCTTACTGCAAAAATCAGTAGTTATGTGTCATTTCTTATTGAGTGCAGGCCTCTTTCAATTAGCATGGGCAATGCTATAAGGTTTCTGAAGAACAGGATTGCTAAGCTACCACATACATTGTCAGAATCTGAAGCCAAAGCCAGTCTACAGTCTGATATTGATCGTTTTATAAGCGAAAAGATAGTTTTGGCAGATAAAGCCATTGTCAGCCATGCCATTTCAAAGGTCAGAGACAATGATGTCTTGCTGACGTATGGATCATCATCAGTTGTTGAAATGATCCTGGATCATGCTCATGAACTTGGGAGGAAGTTCCGTGTTGTAGTGGTAGATTCTCGTCCAAAGCTTGAGGGACAGGGTTTACTGCGCAGATTAGTGGCAAAGGGCATCAACTGCACATATACGCATATAAATGCCATCTCGTACATCATGCATGAAGTTACCAGAGTTTTCTTGGGTGCATCTTCAATATTATCAAATGGAACAATTTATTCTCGAGTTGGAACAGCATCTGTGGCTATGGTTGCACATGCATTTGGAATCCCTGTTTTGGTATGTTGCGAGGCATACAAATTTCATGAAAGGGTGCAACTTGATTCTATATGTGCTAATGAGCTTGGTATGTATATCTTTTTGTTTATGCATTTTTAAGATATGTTAACTATCATGCACTACATGACATGATTTTTCTTAATCAGGTGATCCAGATGTAATTTTAAAGGTTCCTGGGAAGGCAGATTTTGGCCATCTTAAGGACTGGGCAGACAATGCAAATCTCCAACTGCTAAATCTTACGTACGTTCCCTTTCATATTTACGCCATTTCTTACTTCTGGTAATGTTTGATTTCTTGGAAATAATTTTGCACTTCTAATAGGTACGATGCTACCCCATCAGATTATGTTTCAATGATCATAACAGATTATGGAATGGTAAGATGTGTCACACTTGTCACTGTAATCCGTACTGTATTTTCAATGTAGACATGTAAAGAACTTGTTTTTTCATTTGTATATGCCTAGTTGCTGAATTCCAGACTGCAGTGGTAGAATACTTTGGCTTTTTTTGTTAGTGAATATATATTTGAGGGTTAGGGAGACAGTCCGGTCTACTTGAACTAGTTCTTAGTTGGGAGGCAGCTCTGTATAGATAAGTCACTTATGCCTACAACATGGATTGCAAACTTGTGCTACAATATGGAATCAGCTGGAAACTGGGTAAATACAGGGTCAGCTGATCTTTCTTATCAACTAGTATTCGAGAATTGAACATTTGAACTAGGTTAACCGATTGTATTTTGTATCTTTGAACTGGATTTCTGATAAGTTGTATCAAATTCCAAAGATCTACGCACTCGTCATGCGGCTTGTAATGCTCCTCCTGCTTTTTATGAATATCTTACTACACATTATTATGTCTTGTACCTCTTATAATAACTTCTGTACTTCACTAATTCTATACTCAATCACATTTTCTTAAAAAATAATCTTCCATATAACACTTATTTAACCTTACAATCTGCTGTATGCTTCTATTACCCTCGACTAATTTATTATTTTCTGCTGTTATAAATTTATTCATGCCAATTCGGTGTATAGGTTAACAATATTTAAGATTTCTGTCATTTGGTCAATTGAGTTGATGGTGTTGGTTTTGCTGTTTGCAGCTACCACCAACAAGCGTACCAGTCATTGTGAGAGAGTATCGCAAGGAGCAGTTGTGGATATAGACTCACTGTCGTATGACAGCATTTTTGGTGACACTTATGCCTTAGTGACAGGTGTTTAGGTTTTGTACTGTGAGCCTCAAGAGGTTCTTTGTTTTTTGTTTGCTCTTATTGTTTTGTTTACCAAGATGGTTCATCCAGTTTTCGATCTCTTGTATGACTTGTAACTCCATGAAGTGCGCGCTGACACTCTGGGACAATAAGGTTGCCCTTTATGTTAGAGTCGCTGCCCTGGTGTTGCCATTTTCCAGAAATATGGTCATAATGGATCTATGACACTATTTAAGTGAAAATGTTACCTCTAACAACAGTATCGAAGTTGGTATCACGTATTTCAACGGTGTCTTGGAACCACAATGTTGACCATAAGTTCATGATGTATTGTACTTTTTTTTTATTAAGTATGCATATTGTACTTTTGAATAAAGGTAGAATGCCACTGTGAAAAACCCTTTGCTGATATTCTTTGAGATGTGGAACTATGGCAAGTGCGGAACTGGTAGACGGATGTGTTTCCCCATCTCAGCATTTGTCAGGCTACCCGTTGTAGCTTGTAGTAGTTTCGGCTCAAGTAGCCTAGAAGTGATGTAGTTGTGAGAATAGTTTCACATGACTTGTTTAGGGGGGTGAGGGTCAGCATATAATCTTTGTTTCAAGCATTTTACCACTGAGTTAATCTTTTTACTCGAAGCGATGACGAAAGTGTAATCAGGGTAAGTGGCTGGGTGTTATATATGAGTTTTGGAAGGCAACTGCAAAGCATGTAGAGTGCACCTTGTATCATCAGCTGCTTGGCGAGACGGGTGAGTAGGGGAACTGAAAACCTTAGGCAACAAAACCACGTCACACAGGTGGTGGAAGGTGACACTGACAGGATGTGGCTTTAATCTTAAATTCAAAGTTTCGGACTATTCCGGTTGTTTATTCTTGATGTTACGACAGAGGAATCAATTCTAACGACGAGAAAACATAATCTGAGGTAGTTAAGACGTGGAAGATCTAATCCCCTCTCCTCCATGCTGGACCTCAGTTTTCCAAGCTTGGCTCCTGATGAAGCGCTCAGGTTTAGCTCGTACTAAGCAGCAGACGCTACGCTACTCCAAACGAGCCTAAACCGTCACTTCAATTTGCCACTAAACGGTTTATTGTCCCCAACGCAACTAGCCACCTCGAAGATTTTTGTGAACAAAATCATCTCCCCACCCACCACAGTTCAGTAGAAATGTTGGCCCAGCGGAAGTTAAACAAAAAACATTAGGTTAGCCTGTTTGTAAACTTATTTTTTATGCCAATATTTCACTACAAATAAATTTGATCGGGGTCGTCAGACCCTGATTTTCGTCTTGGTCCTGCCCACGCGAATTAAAAGTTACTTGTAGTCTAAAAGTAGCCATGGCATTTGGAGCAGACATAAATGCATAACAATTGTAAAGGTGTAGAGAGAGAGCATTATTTAATTAATGCCTAATATTGCAAGGCTCCATCTCTAGTATATAAAATGACCCTTTCGGTCTATTTCATCACCATCAACTGTTAAGTTGTAATCGTTCTTGGGCATACAACCGAACGATCTTCCTAGCAAGTCCAAGAATGACGACCGGCCGCATAATGATCTTTGCTCTAGCCATGCTTGCCCTATCCTCAGGTACACTGAATTGTATACATAATTTTCCCAAACATGTATACTACTTTTTTGTTGAGTTATCTCAGCTATTATGCACATGAAAAATTGTAACAGATAAACCGACTCTCTCAACCCCTTGTTTACCATTCTTCATATTTGCAGATATGGTAACTTTGGTGACAATGCAAAATGGATCATCTGTACCCCAGGATGTGTTCTGTCGTATATTAATACTATCTGGTTCATGTGAGATAACTTCATGCACCAGTTTTTGCAAGTCCAACCTTGTGGGCCCTGGCAAGCTTGATGCTGAATGTAATTCTAGAGGATGCATGTGCACGCTCTGCCAAAATATTACCATTTCTACTTAAGACATTGTAATGATAATTCCGGTGCTGGCCTTTTAGGAACAGCAGCATCTTCCTTAAAAATAAAGTAGATTGCAATATGATATGGTTCTTCATTGCATATATTTTCTTTATTTCATTTCCCTTAGACCAAGTGCCAGTTTGACTATTGTGTAGGACGAGAAATTAAAAGGGATATAGCCGTTGCACAAGAACTCCAACATTGGTACACAACATTCATGGAATGGGCTAGTGAATAATGACTCACGGTTTAGTTGATAATCTTTATATTTTCATTCGGACATGTAATCGTTGGTATCCCACTCCTCTGCTTTGTGGTCTGCAACTCTCATGTTCTCTTAGTTGATAATCTGCACGGCAATTAAAGTAAGAAACACACAAATATTACTCAAACACTATGTAAGAAAGTAACAAATAATCATATTTGGAGACACGGAATTAAACGTGTCTGCAAGTCATGTCTTAACCAAGCGCATCTAATGAGTTCGTCCTGGTCAACTGCAAACAAAACGTGTATGAGCAAATTCCTTATTTGCCATCGAAACTTATACATTTCCCTTATCTCTATTCTTCTAAAACGCGTGCGTTTTCTTGCAAAAAGGCCACGCCACGTCACTCAAATTTTCTCAATCGTCGGATCACTCTGCTGAGGAATAAGAACCGTTTGATTTACTTTGGACACATTGCGACTAGACCCTTCTAGAAAAAGTAAATAGTTCCCCGTCCTTCCACCCTTCCTCCAAACTTGCTTCTAGACCCTTCCCGGATGAATAAATTTATTTCCTAGCCTTCCACCACCTCTGAAACGGGCACACAGCCCCTTCACGAATTTTCCAGTCTGGACAGCTCATGGATCTCAAACATTGTGTACTTTTCCACCGAGGAAGATAGAACATCTAATGCTTTTCCCCACATCTATAAAACTCTTGGTCCCCAGGATCTAGACTTAAAAAAAAAACAAAATAGTTGACTTGATCTGAACACGTTGTAAAGAATTAAGGTATGAGAGTTCGAATATTCCATCCTTCTCTTTACTGTTTTCTCTCATGAATCCAAAGCTTTGATTTTTTTTTTCCCTTAATCTATTGTGATGAACTGGATCCCATCGCCGACAATTTTGTATCCGTTTTTTTCTTCCACTGGCGCATGGCGAATGTGGGCACACACGGTGGCCTTGGATGGTGTACTAATGCCTAATGTTTTGTTTTATTTCTAATCTCCATACTGTAGGCTGTTGTTGTCGTTGCTTGAGTAGCTGGATGCAAGGCTTTGTGGCGTCACATGTGATTGGTTTTCATTTTTAAAATTAAAATTTTTTGAAAATTTGAAACGAATATATGTAAAAAAAACTAGACGCAATTTGCAGCGCAATGGTGGAACAAGAACACGGAAATTTGATCGTTTGATAGGTCGAAAAAATCATGCAACTTTCTGGGTTGAAAAAGGAAGAAAAATCCCTTTTTTTCTCTTTTTCGAGCCATCAACCTTCCTCAATTTTTTTGACCGAGCAAACGATCGAATTTTGAACTGGTATTGGTCCCTGAGTAGCTAGCAACATGTAGTTCGAACTGGGGTTGGTTCAGCCATCAAATAGTCAGACATAGCGTTGCAAACATCAAGTGGCAAATGCATAGTATGTGCTAAAAGCCAAGATTGAAAACATGCGCAGGACTAGGAATGTGGAATAAAATGACATATGCCTCTCAGCAATATTGATCTTAAATAATATTTCAACGCCCTTATCATTTCAAATTTAGTTTTAAATAACAAGAGAAAAAACATAGTTGCTTTGTTTAGAAAGATGAAGCGCCTAACATTCACAACACCACTGCACATATAAGTGCTCATTTTAATTTGGATTATATTGCTTAAAACAATTGCAACAACAGCTTCTGTGATTGTGACTTTCAAGTAATCTATATATAATTTATGTGGTTTCATGCAGTGATGAGACCCAACATAATAGCTCAATGACTAAAAGCTCATTTACTAACAAACAAGATCAACCAATGGCCCAGAAGCAAAAAATGTAAAATAGACCATGTGCGTTCCCTTGCTTTCCACTTTATCAACATATACAGATTTATTTACTATTGATTTTTGATCTATTTTTTATTTGTATAGGTTATTTCCAATCACTACTCTACTATCGATATAAATGTTGGGACTTAACTTCTTTTGCAAAAACACTGACTTTTGCTATGTTAGATGCAGTGTATGTAAACTCTGGGTGAACATCTTAATGCTCTGTTAGACGCATTATATGTAAACTCTGAGTGAATATCCTAATCCTATCTGATGTCACTCAAATCATGTACCGTGGTAGATCATGCTCAGTATGTCATCGCTATATGTGAACTGATATCTACTCACAATATATATATGATCAAACTTGGTTTGGTATTGATGAAAGTCTTTTCAAAAGCAGTTTTCGGCTGGAATACAAATGAGGGTCACACAAGAGGCCTTAATACAGTTAACACAGTTTGTTGCCGCGCAAAAATTCTAGTTTGCCATCTAAAATATACATTTCCCTTGTTTGCCATTGATTTTATATTTTTCATTTTTTCTTTTTTTTATATTTTTTTCTATGCGCTCGCTTCGACCAGGACCCACGCGCCTGCGCATTTGCAGTCCTTGAACATTGATCTTGCTCCGTGCATGCTGATTTACGTTCTTCACTCTTCCCAGTAGTTGATTGTAGCGAAGCGAAGAAAGTACCGACTCCTCTCTATTTTCCTAAAGCACAAATCGAATTGAAAAATCCAATCGGATTGATAGAGCACAATGGAGGAGCAGGAGATTTCCATACGGAAGAGGAGGCTGGTGAAGCCCGTGAAGTAGGCGACAAGACGTATGGACAAATCTTTCCAGAATCAAGCGAAACCGTTCCAAACGGAAAAATTGTCGCCGCCATTCGGAGTCCCGCTGCCGCTGCCGTCCTCTCCCTCCCCGATTCGTCGCTCAACAAGCCCCCTTCTCCCTCTCTCTCTCGAGTCTTTTACCTGTACGCCGTTATAAAAGATCGCAGTTACGTGTATGCCACTAAAAAATTTATTAGCACCTATATGCTATCATACGAACTTTTTTTTACCTACACGCTATTATGGACGGATTCTGTTAAGAGTTAACGGTTCAAGAGTCCTGACATGTGAGACCGAGCTATAGATTTGACAATCTTACCCTTGAGTCTCTTGCATGTGGGACCGGTTATTCTCTCACTCGCCTCCATCTTCTCTCCGGTCTATTCTCTCTCTCGCATCAGCTTCGATCTAGGAACTCCATCCAAACCGGCGCCTCCTCCCTCTGATCCCGATCGCCCGCGCCGTGCCAGCGCCACTGCCGTCAGGGCCGAATCGCCGCGCCCCTGCCCAATCGACGCCGCCCCTGCCCGCCGCGCCCCTGCCCAATCGACGTCGCGTCGCCGCCTCAAGTCTCCAGCCCACGCGACCGCGACTCGACTCCAGCGAGCCGTGCACAACCGCGAGCAAGACGCGACGCCGCGCGCCCGCGCCGTCGCCGCCGTCACGGCTGAGCCAAGGCCGCGAGGCGTCTGCGCGTCTCGCCTCGGCCTTCGACGGCGCAGGCACCAGACGACCGCCGTCAATAGCAGGCTCGCTTGGCTGCTCGGTGTGAACGCCCGGCTGCGGGAGCTGACGGCGCGCAACGCGTGGGCCGAGCACGTGACTGCGCGGACCAGCACGACTAGCGGGAGGCAAGCTGTTGCTGCTGCTGTCCGTGGTGTGCGATAGGAAGAAAAGAAAGGAAAGTGAAAAAGAAGACAGGGTGCGAGCAAGATTGAGCACTTGTGCTCCAGCTGATGTGCGTGGCGAGGTGTGGAGATTAGAGAGAAAGTGAGGTGCCGTGTACATGGAGTAGTGGATTTGGAAAGAGAGGTGCTGGGATTTGATGGATTTGGTGGCGATTTGCTGGAGGTGCTGCGGGCTGCTTCCGTGGGAAGAAGAAGGCAGAAGAGTCCAGACCATCCAGTGGCCGGACCGTCCGGAAGTCTACCGGAACCTCCGGTGGGGGCTCTCTGTTTGGAGGTCGGACCATTCGGTACTCAACCGGTCTCTGTTTGACGTGCTGTCAAGGAGGGGTAAAATTGTCTTTTTGCATCCCCATTAACCGCTGTTAGTGGTAAATCCGTCCATAATGGCATGTAGGTAAAAGAAAGTTCGTGCGATGGCATACAGGTGTCAGCAAACTTTTTAGTGGCATACACGTAACTGCGATATTTTATAATAGCGTATAGGTAAAAGACTCTTCTCTCTTCTCTAACAATAGAAGATAAACAGAACGTGGTAATATAATGTGGGTGTGGGGGGTTGGGCATTCTCAATACCAGATGGATGAATATTGCCTTGGTCAACAAGTGGGTATGGAGACTGTGGGGCTGCTTGGTTGCCCGCCTCCACCAGCCACGCCACAACAGTGGCTGCCATGACGTCGTGGGCAGTGCTTGGTTGCTGTCGGAAAGGTTGGCGGCCACACTTTTTCTTCGTTGTTTTGTGTGGCAAAACTGTGGCGGCTGTGGCGTCAAAAAAGTCCGCCACATCTTGGCGAGCCACTACTTGGCGTGGCGAAGTGAGGCTCCCAACCAAGCAGCCCCTGTATAATGCAATTGACGAGGACATGGTTTGCATGCTGTTAAAGAATAAGTATATGGGAGATAACCAATCAGCCTAACTAAATCAGATGGGGGATCACAGTTTTGGAAGGGGCTCAAGAAAGCAAGTGTTAATTTTCGAAAGGAGCAATTTTTCTGGTTAAAAAATGGAGAAAGTACTCTGTTCTGGGAAGACGTGTAGCTGTACTGCATAGTTAGAGACAGAAATAGCTAGTTTAGTGGCTGGCAGTTGGGATGGTTTGGCATAACTGAAACTGAACAATGGGATCAGCTGAACTTTCTTCTGGCAAATGTACAATTGCAACAGAGTAGGGATTCAGTCAAATGTGGGTTGGAAAGATCAGGTGTTTTTTTTTTTCTGTCAAATCTCTGTACAGAAGGTAGGCTTTTAGCGGGGTGTCCAGTAAAAGAATGCTGAAGTTGTGGAAGTGTAGGCTGCCCATGAAAGTAAAAGTTTTCATGTGGCTAGCAATGCAAGATAGACTACAAACAGGGGTGCAAGTGAAGCATGAAGGCTGGAAAGAGGATAAAAACTGTATCTTATGCAGAATTCCGGAAACCACTGTCCATATTTTACTGGGCTGTGCAAATGCTAAGTTTGTGTGGTTATGTATAAAAGAAGCATTGGTGTGGGACAAAATTCCTAAGATGTCAATAGAGAAGGTGTTTGTACGAAAAGCTACTGATCTACTCCACGCTTCTCTAATTACAATGTAGAAATGGAGCATATTACTACGAAAGCAAGAAGTCAAAGCTTGAGGAAAACCTGCCAAATGCTGCCAAATGTAAGGGGGGGGGGGGGGGGGGGGGGGGGGGGGGGGGGGGGGGTGTGCGCTTCAAGATTATCAAGCAAGAACGATGGACAGCCAGGAGGAATGGAGTTAGTCTTTACAAATCTTTCTGTTAAGTAGCTGATGTAGTAGGTTTTATGGTCGATGGCCTGTTTCGGAGCTGTAAACTGAAAATGGGATCCCAAATGAATGATGTACTAACTTATTTGCTTTCAAATAAAGCAAGAGTAATCTCTTTTCCAAATAAAATAAAATAAAATAAAAAATAAATAAAGAACGTGGTATGGGCTAACAATGATAGGCCCATCATATACACAGGCCCCTTTAGTTTTCTCTTTTATTAAATGTTATGAGAAGTGTGAAAGGGGTCTTGGCCTGGTGGTTAAGACATCTGAGTAGCACCTCTCAGGTCCTGGGTTCGACTCCCTGTGGGAGCGAATTTTCAAGGATTTAACGGCATTTGTTCTTTCAGTGGTAGGCGACGCTCCCGTCGACAGCGAGGCGCCAGTGGTGACTTCGTATCTCTAGATTTGCCGACCCAGTCTTCGAAGATGCTCATAGGGGTAGGGTTTGCGTACGTGTGTTCATAGGGGTGAGTGTGCGTGCGTTGTGAGTGTCTGAGTTATACTGTGTAATCTCAAAAAAAAAAAAAAGTTATGAGAAGTTTTTTCTAGAATAATATTGAATTGCAATTTAACAGAAACAATTCAAATATTCAAATGAGCTATAGTTGCTGCTCCCAATTAAGAAGATGTGTTTTTATCCCTTGAAATATTGAAACAATACTATAATTGCAACCTCCTAATGAAAAAACATAGAGATGTGATTAGCTTTAAGTTTATTCTCTTAATATTTTCGAAGGACACGGGCAAATTGCTAGTTGGACAGAAAAGAAAAGGCACAACTTGACTAATCCATGATGAAGTTTACACCTCGAAGTACAAATAGAACGGCTACAAGCCTGTACGGCAATGATCGCCTAGCTATTGGGCAAAATTAACAATCAGAAAGCTTTTCATGGCAGCAAGAATACAACTCAACGATAAAGACAATTGCACTATTGACACAATTGCTCAACAGCAGCCACGATCTGGGCAGGCTGCACAACCGTTGCATCCTCCAGAGTTCCAGCATACGGCGTCGGCACATCCTGTGAGGACAAGCACATGATGGGTGCATCAAGGTAGTCCCAAAAATTGTCAATGATCGCTGATCTCAGGCTGGCACCAATCCCACCGGTGCGCATGCACTCCTCGACAATCAGCACACGGTGTGTCTTCTTAATGGAGTTGCCAATGGTGTGCAGATCAAATGGCTTCAGTGACCTGATGTCAATGACCTCAGGGTCGTACCCTTTGTTCACCAAGGTCTTTGCAGCCTGCATCACATGGTACCTCATACGCGAGTATGTGAGGATAGTCACATGCTCACCAGGTCGCACCATCTCAGCCTCTTCCAAGCATAGCACGTATTCCTCATTGGGAATTTTCTCCTTCAAGTTGTAAAGAAGGACGTGTTCAAACAGCACCACAGGGTTGTCACTCCTGATAGCAGCTTTCATTAGACCTTTAGCATTGTATGGAGTTGAGCAGGCAACCATCTGCAGGCCAGGGATTGACTGGAAATAGGACTCCAGACGCTGAGAGTGCTCGGCTCCAAGCTGACGACCCACACCACCAGGGCCTCGGATCACAAGTGGGATTTTGAACTGTCCCCCAGAAGTGTAATGAAGCATGCCACAGTTGTTTGAGATCTGGTTGTAAGCAAGGAGAAGGAAACCCATGTTCATGCCTTCAACAACAGGCCTCAGTCCTTTCATTGCTGCCCCAACTCCCATGCCAGTAAATGAGTTCTCAGCGATTGGGGTATCAAGGACTCGAAGGTCTCCAAACATCTCAGCCAAACCTTTGGTTACCTTGTAGGAACCACCATAATGACCAACATCTTCACCAAATACACACACTGTTGGATCCAATTTCATCTCTTCTATCAAGGCCTCGCGAAGAGCCTCATAAAGCAAGAGCTCATGACTGAAATAAGACAGAAAAATTAGGAATTTGCTGTCGAGCACAAAATAAATCATATTTATTTATCAAGGGCAGTAAAATATTTGCAGGGGACGTTATCATTAGGAGTGGTTTGCCAAATATAATTCTTAAAACATACCGCTAACCCTGCAGGTTAAAGATTTTCATGCAATGAACAAACTGTAGGCCGTGATTTAAGATCTAAATCACAAAAATATTTACATGGACTGTGTCCCACAATCTTACAAATTTCACTAGGCTGGCACCTATATTTTGGTCTGAGATGGTACACATTTCTCTTAACTTGGGGAACTCAATAGTCAACAAGATACAAATGTTTGTATGGAGTTGTGACACGGAATTTCATATTTACAGCTTTCTCAATGATTAGGTTGGCTCTAAAATCTAAGCTACCAAAAGCAAGACCTTAAGTTATCAACTGAGATAGTAAGATTAAGCTTGCATTTTATCAATTTTCATCCCCTTGCCATTAGCATAACTAAATAAATCAAAAAATTCATATACAGAAATTACAGCACGAATGAAGCAATAAGATTTGGACTGGTAGCCTCTTGTCAACATCCACTGGGAACTGAATGCACCATATGTTCCAATTAAGGATGCATTACTGGCTCTTCCGATGGCGCTATGCAGAGTCATTTCCCACTCGTATGTGAGTCACTGAGTCAACTACAACCTCATTGACAATGGCTCCGTGGCATTGCCCAGGTGAGCCTATGACTATATATCAATATCGGCACCTAAAACATTCTGAGTTTCCACAACCTCGATACACCCCTGGTAGCTCAGGTGAGCCATTAACATGTGTGCATTTGTACCAATTAATTTAAAGAAGGCATTATGTGGATTAGGAACAGATGAAACTGGTATCAATTTTGGTGAATCGTGAAGCATAAATGAGCTTAGAATATAGGTACATACATCAGTGTATCACTATAGGTGATAACCGTTCAACATTCTTACCTGTCCGAGTTGGAAGATCCCGCGCTCGAGGGCGCATCCGCCTTCGCCTGCACATCAAAACACACACATTCGGTCAAAATAACAAAAAGCTCCACGACAAAACAATGGTTCAGAACATAGGCAGATGCCAACGCGCGAGCAGGGCAGGGTAGGGCAACTTAGGTAAGGAATCGAGATCAGAGAAGGGACACGCACCGCAACCGCACCACGAGCGACCAGCCTGCCGCGGCCCGCCCCGGACCTCGCCACCGCCGTAGCCACGCGCACGCTCCTGGCCACTGCAGCAGAAGCGCAAACAGAGTGTAAACACACAAACCGAACAGGAGATTCAACGCGGCACGTGAATCCGGGGGCCACGGCAACGCGTACCTGGCGTGGAAGTGATGCCGGCGCGGCAGGGGGTGGCAGCCGGTGCCGCGGCGTGGAGCGAGGATGCGGCTGCCATTGGGAGGGGCGAGGCGTGGCGGGAGCTGGGATCTCGGGGGCGGAGGCGGGCAGCGGTGGCGTTGGGTCGCGTGTTAATAAGGAGAGGGGCAGGTGGGGGTTTGATGGGCGTTGGTGGCGGCGGTGGAGAGAACGGAGGCGGCGGCGGCGGAGCGAACGAGGTGGGGAGGCGGAAGGGGAGAGGAGAGACCACCAGAGGTTTTTTTTTTTTTTTTTTTTTTTTTGAGGAACAGAGAGACCACCAGAGGTAACAGCTGGGGACTGTGAACCCGGTTTATGGACCGAGGTACGTTTTCGGGGCCCGCTAGCCAGGCTAAGTCAGTTCATTGTCCCTTTTTTGATGGTGCTAGGAGAGCAGTAGAAGAGAGACCTAAAAGCAGAGGTGCAATGAACAAAACACATGTGCCCCATTTGTCAGCCGAGCTTAGCATCAGGAAGATCGAACAGATTGTTTCAAAAAAAAATTGCTACGTTTAACATGTTGTGGGATGAAACATAGGCAGGAATGTTTAACACGTTGTAAGGTAGAGAGACAATGCTGGGCATTGAAAATGCAACACCACCATGACAGTCTTTTGGACTTTTTGAAGGTCTACAAATTGAAGTTTCCTTAAGTGGAAATTTTGGTTTCCCTTTGTAAGCCTTTTTCTTTCTTGAAACTCCTCTTCCATAAACCAATTAAACTTCAATACACAAAGTGTTTGACAAATGATTTTATCAAATATTTTTCTCATAAGCTTTTTGAAACTTTCACACACACACACACGCAGAGAGAGAGAGAGAGAGAGAGAGAGAGAGAGAGAGAGAGAGAGAGAGAGAGAGAGAGAGAGAGAGAGAGAGTTCACATGCACTTCTGTGTGGATACTATCTTGGGTGGTAACGGAAATGCTCCGCATCGGTTCAGGGTGTCTAAAATTTGGCTAGGATGGTAACCGATATGACATGCATGCATACCGTCATAGTTTGTAGAGTTTAGGTCAGTAACGGAGGCATCAAACGTGAGTTTTGGAGTTCGCATAGGGTGGCAACGGAGGTTTCCATATGGAGTAAGGGTGTGTGTGGAATTTAGGGTAGTATTGGAGACCACCTATGTGTAGTTGTTGCTTGGAATTTGGATAGGGTAGTAACGGAGATGGTCTCCATACGGCCTTGGTTTGTTGGATTTAGGTTGGTAATGGGGGATGTCTTGCATGAGGTTGCAGTTTGCATAGGGTGGTAACGGAGATTCTCGGTGTAGGATGAGGGTGTGCGGATCTTGGGGTAGTAACGGAGATGACCCATGTGCAGTTATTCCATGGAATTTTATTAGGATAGTAACAGATCAGAATAAGTTGCGTGCGGTCATATGCAGTATTTAGGTTGGTAATGAATCAGAGATATCAAACGGATATGTCTATGTAGTTTAAGGGTTTGTGAGATTTATAGTAGTGTAGACGACATAAAAGCAGTTAGGGACCGCCGAATTCAGCCTAAAATGGCAACGGAGATGACCTGTGTGGAGCCACGGTGTGTGGGATTTAGGTTGGTTACAAAATTCTTCTATGCATCTTTGGGGTTTCGTGGTTCTAAAAGTGGCAACAGTGAACTACTTCTGGGGTTTGCTGGTTCGAAAAGTGGTAATAGTGAACTGTTGATACTAATATACACAATTTCACATTGAGGCATGAATATATATTAAAAATGGTTTTAGCCTCGTAAGAGAATGTTTGGGGCTGTGTCGGTAACTTTTTGAATGATACTCGACGTCTGTTGCGCAGTGTGGAAGGAAAATGAAAGGAGGAAAGTGCGACGGTAGGGTTTGTGAGACTAGGGAGAATGAGAACGAGATAATAGTGAGATTGTGAAACTTTAGTTGATTTAACTCATGTGTTTGTTAAAAATAATAATTGGACATCGATGCTAGCCAGTACTCATATAATTAAAACTTAATTATCTCATTGCTAATAGTTTGGCTGGGTACATGATTATATTGGAACCGAAGGTACAGATAGAGAGAGCCTGATGATATATAGGAAACAAAAGGAACTTTTTTTTTGGAACGGAAATGAAAGGAACTTGAAACTAATTACGTTACATGTCTGAATTACTACTTAGTAAACTCGCTTGATCCACAGTAGAGAGATCTAGTTCGATGACGATGCAGACGTCCGCCCTGGGTTGATGAGATGACGATCAAACGTTGCGCGGACGCGGGAAGTACTTGCGAAGCCAGATCTGGCGGTCACCGATGTTAACATGCACGAGGTCCTCGCCGTTGAGCACCAAGCTGACGAACGCCTCCCTCTTGAAGATGATCCGGCCGTACATCGGCGGCGCGCCGCCGGTTGTCTTCTCCATAAGGACGCGGACGATGCAGTCGCCATACTTGCTGCAGGCAAACACATAGACCACTCATCATTCATGCAGTTACGTGTTCCATGGACGAATTAAGCTACGGTCGAGCAGGAACGACGATGAAAGTGGTTGAAGATCTCCTCGCGCTCGACGGGCTGCCCCCTGGAGAAGGTGATGAACATGGAGCGGCAGTCCTCCGGCACCGTGACCGGGCGGTAGGTGAAGGGCGCCCGGAGCTGATCCGGCATGCGGCCGAGGAGTCCCGTCTGGTAGCGGTCCATGAGGCGGTAGAGGCGGTCGTCGAAGATGAGGACGCCGACGCACTCCAGGATGTCAGCGATGCCGCGCACGACGAGGTCCTGGTGGAAGACGAAGAAGCCCGAGTTGATGAAGCCTTGGGGGTCCAGCTGGGAGAGGAGCGGGGTCTCCAGGTTGAAGCTCTGCTCCCCGCGGAGGTAGAGCAGGATGGAGTTGGCCTCGGCGGCGAGGTGCATGAGGACGTTGTCGTCGAAGGTGTTCATGAATTCGATTGCCTGCACGTCGCCCTGCTCCAGCCACAGCAGCAGCGCCACGGCGTTGCGCGCCAGCTCGGGGTTGACGCCATTGCGGAGGAAGCGGTCGTAGGCTCGGCGGGCGTTGGTGTACGCGTGGAGCACATCGAGGACGGTGAGTGCCATCTCTCGATGATGAAGATCGTCGCTGCTGCTGCTGTGTGGTGCTCCTCTTCGGCGACGATGGTGAGGGCTATGTTTTTTAGAGCAAAGGTCTCCCCTCATTTCATTCAACGAACGAAACGAACAATGTCAGTTACAGCACCATCACCCAGCGTAGCCAAGTTTTCTACGTTATTACAGTTCAGCACCACAGAATGCTCATTCTCCGTCACCACCTCCGATTCAACTACAGATTCATGTGCATCTTGCGCCATCTCGGTAGGTTGGCTACCATGTACTGGCCACCACTCGACCGGTAGAATGGTAGGTCTTCTCATGGACCGCTCCTCCATAGCTCCAGTTACCAGCTCCAGCTTTTCTTCCGCGTCTTTTTTTCCGATCAACTTCCATCGTCTCAGCATCTTTCCCACCATTCGCTCCAGCTCTTGTATCCTGCTCCATACTCTTCCCTGAAAACATAAGCCATTTCTCAGTTTCCATATTGCCCAGAGAACAGCAGAGGTTAGCATATTTAACACGCTATTTTTCTTATCACTAATCCACCAGCGGGCCACAGACTCAAAATCTGCTCCCACTTGTATACCCATGATCTCACTTACTTCAGACTAGATTAGTTTTGCCACTGCACAATCAAAAAAAAGATGCATGACAGATTCATGTTCAGCACAGAACAAGCAAGTGAGGTCAGGCACAGTTCTTCTTTTGTTCAAATTGTTTCTAGTTAGGAGTTTATCATTGGCTAACAACCACAAAAAAATCTGAACTCTGGGTGGAATGTGAAGCTTCCATACAGCTGGTATGTGGGTTGGCATCACCCCTCTGAAAGTTACTACTGAATATAGAGATTGTACACTGAACTTTCCAGAGGCCTCCAAAGTCCAACACACCTCATCTTCTTTTTCATTAAGATTGAGACTGCTAGCTATTGCTAGCAGTTCCTCCCAGGACTGCATTGTGCTCTCCGACACTGTTCTTCTAAAAGTAAATCTGAGATGTTCACCATCCCATGCTTCAGCAATATTGACATTCTTCTCATTCACTATTTCATAGAGATACCAATATTGGACAGCCAGGCTAGATGTGCCGAACCACCAATCCTCCCAAACACGAATTTTACTACCATTCCCCACCTTCCATTTGAACCCAATTTTTGCAGCTTTTGCTGCCCAGATCACACCTTTTAAAAAGGGGGAGCTCCTATTGTCATTCAAATGGAAGAGGTTATTGTTCTGCAGGTTATACTTCTCATCAATGATACATTTCCAGAGATTACCCTCCTGCTTGTAGTACCTAGCTATCCAGGAAGCTAACAAGCATAAGTTGAGCATTTTAAGGTCAGGAATGCCTAACCCACCATACTCTTGTTTCTGGGCAATCAACTCCCACTTAGCTAGGTGGTATTTATGCTTGTCTCCCACATTGTCCCAGAAAAAATGAGCCATTTGGCTGTTGATAGCTTCAATGGCCCATTTTGGAAATTTTATCACAGAGAGGAGATAAATAGGAATACTAGCTAGGCATGATTTTAGAAGAGTCAGTCTGCCTCCATAAGAAAGCAACCTTCCTCTCCAGCCTGCTACCCTTTTGATAATTTTGTCTACTATAGGTTGTATATCCTCCCTCCTTAATTTGGAGTGGTGTAGAGGAACCCCCAAATATTTGAAAGGGAAATTTCCTATCTTACAACAGAAAACTTGTGCTAGCTTGTTTGTGTCCTCTTCCGACAAGTTAATAGCAATCATGTCACTTTTATGGTAGTTTATTCTCATACCAGAGATCTGCTCAAAGCAGGTGAGAATCCATTTCAAATGGATGGCCATTTCCGTGTTGTTTTCTAGGAACAATAAGGTGTCATCAGCATATTGTAAGCTGATGACACCTTCAGGCACTACATTTGTCATCATACCTCTAATGAGATTGTGTTGGGCTGCTTTAACCAGCATTCTGGAAAAGACATCAGCAACAAGGTTGAAGAGCAGAGGGGACAAAGGGTCTCCTTGCCTCAGCCCCTTGCCAGGTCTAAAGTATTTACTATTGTGGTCATTTATTCGTATGCAGATAGACCCATCCTGCATAATCTGTTTCACCCAGTTGATCCATTTAGGGCTGAAACCCCTAGATCTCAACATTTCCAGCACAAAATTCCAGCTAACTCTATCATATGCTTTTTCATAATCTAGCTTAAGTATCACTCCTTGAGAGTTATTTTTAACTTCATGCACAATCTCATGTGCTGCCACCACACTCTCAAGGATGAACCTACCCTGAATAAAAGCAGTTTGATTCAACGAGATCAGCCTATTATTCAAGGCTTTAGTAAATATTTTAAAGCTGCAGTTCAGTAAGGCTATAGGCCTAAACTTCTTTAGATTGGTTGCCTCGGGCTCTTTTGCTATTAGAGTAAGGATAGCATAGTTGAGCCTGGCTATATTCAAGTCTCCTCTCTCGAATTCTTTAAACATGTTTACCAGGTCATCTTTGATTAGATGCCAGAATTTCTGGTAGAACATGAAAGGGAGCCCATCAGGGCCTGGTGCCCCATCTGAGTAGGATCCAAAGACAGCTGCTTTGATCTCCTCCTCCGAAAATGGGGCCTCAAGGATTTCATTTTCCTCTTGGGACACTTTATCTGCCTCTCCCCAGAATTCATTATCAAGATGCATATCAAGTGTCGGCTCAAAGCCAAAGAGGTTTTTGTAGAAATCTACAGCTACCTCCAGCATTTCTTTTGTATCTTCTACCATTCCTTCTGGACCTTCCAGCTTGGAAATTGCTTTTTTCCTCCTCCTTTGGTTTGCTACTGCTTGAAAATAAGCAGTATTTCTGTCCCCTTCTTGTATGTCTCTGTCTCTTGCTCTTTGTCTAGCTTTGATTTCCTCTTGTTTCCATATATCCTCCAGCTCATTTGTGATGTCTTTCATTTTGTGTTTATCCTGGGCACTTAAAGTGCATTCCTCAGCCATAATGTCCAAGGCTTCAAATTCAGCCAGCAGAGCTTGTTTCTTCTTCCTGATCTCAGCCGTTTTATTCCAGCTCCACCCTTTAGCTTTCTTCCTCAGTAGTCTTGTCTTGAAATTCCAAATGTCAATAGGATTAGTGGACTTGCATGTAGAGCTCCAAACCTCTTCAACAAGTTTATGGAACTCTTCATGTACCAGTGTTGACGGTGTTTAAGTCATTAAATTACCGTCAACATATCGGAAAATAAAAGGGTAAATCACCAAAATTCGGCAATGTTTTATTTATTAATAAAGTTCCACGAGTTTTGGATGATTTATGAGTGCAGGAGTAAATACAGAAGAAATGGGCGCCTGTGGAGGGAAACATAGGCCGGCCGGCCCAATCACAGGCCGGCCGGCCAACCTTGGCCCCTGCTGCTGTCGAGCTTCGACCAGTAGGCTCCTAAGACGTCCAGCATCGAAAATAATTAAAGCCCAAGTGAAGAAATAGCAAATATTCTAGAAGATGGGCTACAATGGGCCTAAACTTGGCCCTTACTCCATTTCTGCCGACCCCAGCAGAAAACCGACTTCGGGACCGACTCCACCAAGCAATCTGGAGCGTCCACAGAAGAGGCGGTCGCAAACCGGCCGGCCGACCTTAGCGGCGCCGCCTCTCCAGCTTCGGCCAACGGGTTCCCACCGCCATGTACAAGCTATAAATAGGACCCTCCTGCCTCAGAAGCAACTCGCACCTCATTGAAGAATCCATTTACTCTTCTTGTTTAGTGTTAGCATTAGTTGGGAGTTAGAGTTAGAGAGTGAGCTTTGCTCAGGGTTCCGGAGCTGTCTTCGGAAGTGTGGTAAAGCTCTCTTTGTATCTTTACTATCTTTTGAATAAATATTATTATTATGAATATCTTTTCTTATTTATTTAATTTAGTAATTCTTTTAATTTATATTATTGCTCTGAGTAATTACTTCGGAAATATTTCTGTGTTGGATCCACGTCTATGTGAGGTAGACTTACGTGAGTTGTCAGCTGATCTATGCGTAAACAATTCATTTAAGTTTACTAAGCATGGGTGGTCTGCCCTATTAGCTAAGGGTAGATTATTTAGAGTGATTGCTTGTATGGTTCAAGGAATTATTCTAGACGCGAGTTTGCACCCAACCCCACGGAGGATGGTAGCCGCGAGTGTATGTGACAGCTGCACCGGTCTCTGTAATCCACCACGTCCGGGTTGGACCTAGCAGGGTCTTAATTATAGCGGGTGGTTCCCCAGAGTATTTAATCTTTTTCAGTTGGTTGGGTGGGCCACTTCTGTGCCTCTGTTCTGTTGAGATTATGCCCGGTGGTAGTTCGACCATCAGAACAAGTCTATTATTTTGGCACATCCGTGCCCCGATGCACAGTGATATGACTGTTGTATGATCTTGAGTGTATAATTGTAAATTCTTAGATTGCTGAATATAAAATACTTAGGATGGATATATTTTAGGAAACCCTTTTCTCTACTCGTTGCTCTCCTAATCTTTTGCTAATTATTCTTTTATGGTTTACTTCATGAGTGCCACCTTTATCAAACTTCTAATGTTTGACGTGATTTACATACGATTGATTTAGACAGTACCCTTGTGGAATTTTCTACTAGCTTCCCTGTGGAAATTATAAATACGATAACCCTGGAATACTCCATGGTGAAGTGCTACAATGGTGATCCGTGCGCTTGCGGAATAGAAACATTTAGTATAGCATAAGAACCACCAACAAGCATTTCTGGCGCCGTTGCCGGGGAAGCTTAGCTAGAAAATTTCCTGGTTTTCGTTAAACGCTGTCTTAATCTCGTTTGTTTATCACGAACCTATCACACGCGTGATCGTTTATTCTTGACCCCTCTTTGGAAATAAAAGAAAATCCTATCGCGAGGAAAAGATAAAAACATAACTGCCATGGCGATTGTTTCGCGGAAAGTTGTGAGGCCAGATGGAAAACCCGCAGGGAAGTCAAAGGTTGCAAAACCCCCTGCCGTGCCTTAAGGAAGGATATGTGTTGGTACAATGACCAACAAATGGGGAGACACCTTTTGTTACCAATTCATCGAGAAGCCCCCGTACGCCCCTCCGAAGTTGACGAATGGAAGAGTGACGATAACGGGTGACATAAACAAGGAGGTCCCCAAGAAAGAGGAGAAACCAAAGAAAACCCGCACTCCGAAGAAGAGAGAGCCAAAGAAGACTGCCCCGAAGAAAAAGGAACCCAAGACGGCTCTCGCTAAGAAAGTGCGGAAGATTTTGTCCACACGGAAAATTTCAAGATGTCAACGCTCGACCGTTAGACAAAAGTAGAAGCGTCAAGGCCGTTAGAAAAATTCAAAATAATTTTTAATCCGAGACGCTAATACACCTCTGGCGGGAGGGTTTAAACCGTCGTTATCCATGGAATAAAATTTATTTTTCCGTTCTAATAAATTTTACGCGCTGCGCAATAAAAAAAAACGATTTTTGGTTTGACCGGGACCCTTCCGGGCCCGGCCAATCCCACCTGTCATCACTTTGCTTTGGACAAAGGAGCTGCAGAAGGCGTACAGGTGCAGCACCACAAGCAGGAGAAGGACGCGCCAAAGTGGGCGCTCGGTCCCGCCGGCTGGCCCGCAGGGCCCATCGGCCGGCCACCTCCGGTCGCCCCCAAGCACCACCGACGCCCTACGCCTGCCTCACCTGCTCCCCTACGTCATAGCATGCTCGAATGGCTCAGATACTCGCGTGAATGGAGGAGAAATCGACGACAACGGAGGACGGCGTCCCATCCTCCTCCTGTGCAAGCATGTGCACCGAAAGGCACACCACGGCGCTCCACTCGACGCCGCTCCTCCACCGCTGCCGTCCCGTCGCGAGGTGACGCCGGGGCCCGCCGGCCGGCCCACCGTGTCCGCCGGCCGGCTGTTGGCGGTCGTTAAACCATGTTTTGACCGCCACCCTACCGGTAAATAAATACATAACACCAAGATTTTGTGCATAGTAGATAGGAATAATGCTACTCCACAAGTTTTGGTGGATATTTGGATGCAGGAGTGAATAATGGAGAAAAGTGGGCCCAGTCAGGGAAATGGGGCCGGCCGGCCCCACCTGGTGGCCACAGGCCCCAGGCTTTCTCCAGCGGGCTGGAAAATAATCCTTAACGTGCAATTCAAGCCCAGCTCGGCAGGATTCCACCGACGTTCTAGAAGGTGGGCCATTTGGGCCTTTACTTGGCCCTCACTTCAATTCTGCCGACCCCAGCAGGAAACCGACCTTCAGACCGCCTTCAGGGAGTGATCTGGAGCGTCCAGGAGCAAGTCGGTGGCAAACCGCCACAGGGGACGGCCGGCCGGCCACCCCCCTAGGCCGGCCGGCCGACTTTGGCGCCACCGCCTCTCCAGCTTCGGCCAGGGTGCTCCCACCGCCTTCACAAGCTATAAATTGGACCCCTCGGCCTCCGAAGCAACTCGCACCATCACACTTCATCCAAGTGTTCATTAGTTTAGTTGAGTAGTAGCTTTGGGAGTTAGAGTAGAGTAGAGTAGAGTGAGAGCTCTCTCGGGCTTCCGGAGTATTCTCGGAGTTCGGTATAGTTCTTTGTATCTTACTCTTGAGATATTATTTTATTTATTATATAATTAGTTTTATCTTTATTTATTTCTTTTAGTAATTCTTTTCTATTTAGTTTATTTATTCGTTAAGTAAGTGCTCGTAGAAGTCTTGTTGTGGGATTCGTGATTGTTGGAATAGCGAGTACGAGAGAGTGCCGTCGTCGGAGATGACGTCGTGCGAAATCTGTGCTTGTTCATTCTTAGATAGGACTGCTCCGTTGATCAAGAGTAGCTCCTCTAGGCGGGTTGTAAGCGTGGCGCTTAGATCTTGGCCTATGCACGTTTGGCACCCAACCCCACGGAGGATGGTAGCCGCGAGTGTATGTGACAGCTGCACCGGTCTCTGTAATCCACCACGTCCGGGTTGGACTCAGCAGGGTCTTAATTATAGCGGATGGATCCCCAGGGTGAACTAGCAGCATCGGTTGCCCTGGCACTTCCGTGCCCCGAAACGACATGACTTGTATGTGTATGAGCTTAACTAGAGTAAATAACCTTTGTAGACTTGACTGCTAGAAAAGTAAATAATAGATAAACATACAGGTAGCCTTAACTCTATCTCGTTGCTCTCCCAAATGTATACTACGATTTATTTTATTACCTTGGATTTGAGGATGTGTGTGCCACCCATATATATCATGCCTATCTTACCCCCGTCTCAAGTATAGTTGATACATTATTTCTTTCTCCAAATTATCCAATGCATAGCTATTATTCAGCTTTCTTTTGCTCTACTTCCCTGCGGAAATATAAATACGATAACCCTGGAATACTCCAAGGTGAAATGCTACAATGGTGATCCGTGCGCTTGCGGAATTAATGAATTTAATTTTATCGCATAAGAACCGCCAACAAGCATTTCTGGCGCCGTTGCCGGGGAAGTAGCAGCTAGGAACTGAATAAATGCATTGAAGTTTGTGAGAAGAATAATTATCACTTACTTTTGCGGGCTTACCCTTGTCCTGGTTTTTCTTCTTGTGAAAATTTGAAACAGGACTGTGCATGACTGGTTTCGACCTACCAGAAAACTTCCACTCAGATCCAGAACAGTTCTTGAGGAAAGTTCGAGCCAAACTCACCAAACAGATCCGCAAGAACGCTCTGGCTCTCGAATCGTCTCCTCCACCGGTTGTCAGGGCCCTCCTCAACGAACAGTACCATGGCCGACCCCGTTGTTGAGAAGACGATCAATGACTTCTCCGCGCCAACTACGGAGAACATCCGCGTGGGACCCAACCCGCGCGTCACCAACAAGGACTACGAGCTCAAGCCAGCCTTGATCAACATGATCTTGGCCAGTCCTTTCTGTGGGAAGCCGTCGGAGGATGCAAATGCTCACCTCCAAAGGTTCCTGATGACGTGCAACACTTTCGTCATAAAGGATGCACCTCAGGACGCTATCCGACTACAGCTATTCCCTTTCTCTCTGTTGGGGAAGGCTCTCCAGTGGTTCTACGCGAACCAAGAGTCCCTCGACACGTGGACGGCATGCTCCAATGCCTTCCTCGCCAAGTTCTTCCCGCCGGGCAAGACGACTGCCCTGCGGAACAAGATATCAGGCTTCCAACAGCTCGCAGATGAGTCGACCGCGGAAGCTTGGGACAGGATGCAGGAGTACGTTCTCTCATGCCCACACCATGGCATGGAGGAATGGCTCCTCATACAGAGTTTCTACCACGGTTTGAGGCCGTCCGCTCGAGAGCACCTCGACGCCGCAGCAGGCGGCTCCTTCTTCTCCCTTAGCGTGAAGAACGCTAAGAAGTTGATTGAGAAGGTGGCGGCCAACCAGACTCATGGTGAACGCCAAGCGGCGAACACCAAAACCCGTGGAGTGCACCAAGTGGAGACGATGGACATGCTCGCCATCAAGCTCGATCAGCTACTCCGCAAGGTGGAGTCTCCGCAGGACCTGCAAGTTGCGGATTCCCGCATGACATGTGAGGAATGCGGCAACGTTGGGCATATGGGCATCAATTGCCCAAATACGAGAGAGGAATGCAATTTCCTCAACAATGGCAATGGGTTCCGCTCCCAGAACAACTACGGCTGGAATTCCAGGCCCGACCTCTCCTTCAACAAGAATCAGGGAGGTAACAATGGTAATCTTTCCCGTTATGAGCCCTCTATCAAGGATCTAGTTCTCGGCCAGGTCAAGATTAATGACAGCATTAGTAAGAAGTTTCTTACTACCGACAAGGCTTTAGAGAGCATAGATGCCAAGCTAGAGTCATTCAGCACTGCTCTGCAGAATCAGCTAAGCCATAACAAGATGCTAGAAACGCAAATAGCGCAAATAGCTTCAGCTGTGCAGTCTCCTCGTGCGGGTAAACTTCCTGGGCAACCAGAAGTTAATCCCAAGGAGATTGTGAATGCAATAACCATCAGGTGTGAAGAAAGCGACTTGGATTCCGCACTCCCCGAGGATGTGATCAGAAAAGATCCCGGATGGCCAACCATCCCGTGTTTGGTCAACGACCGTTGTTTCGCTCGGGCACTATGTGACTTAGGGGCGAGCGTGAGCATCATGCCGAAGGCGATGTACGATGGGTTAAACCATCCATTATCCCCAACGACCATGAAGCTCCAGCTTGCAGACGGGTCACTGCGCCTGCCCTTGGGGATTGTCGAAGAAGTTTCCGTGCAGATCAGAAATCTCTTCGTCCCTGTTGACTTTGTTGTGCTGGATATGGAAGTAGATGACAAGGCCCCTCTCATCCTTGGGAGGCCGTTCTTGAGCACCACCAACGCCAACATCGACGTGGGGGCAGGAGAGATCCACTTGGACTTCAACGGCAGGGAAGAAACGTTCAGCTTCAAGCCTAGGGTTGAGCAATGCAAGCAAGTACGGGTCATATATGGAAAGGACCCAAGGAGAGTGGAGAAGATTGAGATTACTCCACCCGTGCCACAGCCAGATAAGCTCATTGCATATATGAGAGACTATCTGGAAAGAGAGAATGCAAGAAGGCTAGCAAAATGTTGGAGGACTCCAAGGAGGATGCCTCAGCCGCCTAACACATCTCAAGCCCCCCTTACTCCTCCACAAGAAGGAGTAGGCGAGTCACAATCGCCCAAGAAGAGGAGAGCGAGGCGCTCAAGAAAGAAGAAGGCAGCCACGGCATCAACCGATGAGAGTACAACAAAGGCGCCTATTGAAGAAAAGGTCGCCGCCACAAACACAAAGAAGACAACCAAGGTGTGGCGGAAGAAAGAAGGAACCTCTACCTCGCAAGATTCTCCAGCGAGCGAGGTCCAAACAAGTTGAAAAGACATGGAGAACGTCTAGCTCAAAGACGTAAAAATGAGAGCCCTCCGATTGGGGAGGCCATCCCAATCGTTATCCTAGCTAGGCCTAGCACTTGTTTTTTCTTTTCATAAATCATAAAAACAAAATAAAAATTTGAAAAATTTAAAAACAACAAAAATAATAGGATTCCCGGTGATGCCCATTAGGGGCTAGCCACTTGTATCATCCTCACTCTTTTTTGCAGATCAAGAAGGAGGAGGAAGAGCCTGAATCAAGCTTAAGTCTTACAAAGACTCAAGCTTGGGGAGGGCACCCCCAGGTAAGAAGGAGTTCAATACAAGCTCGAGTCTTGCAAAGACTCAAGCTTGGGGAGGACCCCCAGGTAAGTATTCCTAACTTTCTTAATAAATAAATGAACTCCCTGTTTCGAATAAATGCTAGAATCTTGGTGTTATGCTACGCTTAAGGGAAATGATGATCGAGTTACAAATTAGCTTCCCATGTGTCGCATAGATGCAACCTCTACTCCTGACATATGTGTTATTTTTACTTGAGCATGATCACATCATGAGTCTTGCTTATTTCCGTGGGTTGCATTTGTTACACCAAGTCTGAGCATTGTGGATTGTGATATGGCATGATTAGGACTTGTTGCAATTTCTTAGTATGGTTTCATCCAGAGATGTTTTTCTTGAATTGCTGCAAGTACCTAAAACCCTTCTGTTTTGGCACACTTCTCTTAGTGTGAGGATTTATGCACCTACCAGAGCCATATCATAATTTTCGAAACAGCCCCACTCATAGCCATTTGTTTATGCATTGAGTTTTGTTAAGGTTTGATGTACTCTTGAAACTAAGCACTCCTAATTTTGGTCATAATTCCTTCGCATGTGTTTTCGAAAATTTCTCTCCACCAAATAAAAAGGGGAATGTTTGGATAAATCAACCAAACATTTTTCAGGGTTTGCAAAACTTTTGGTCCATCCAAAATGCTCAAGAATATTTCAAAATGTTTCATTGAACCATTCAAAATTTATGGCCCCTTGCACCATGGAGTAGTCAAAAAAAAAAAAACTCCATGGTTGCATGACAAAAGTCAATGGCTATATGGTTCTTATCATAAAAATCTTGAGCAAAATAAAGGACCAATGTTTTTCAAAACCCCCTTCCATAAGCGTGAGTTCATTTTCTCCCCCTCCATCACATCATTCCCTATGACCAAAATAAATGGAGTTGCTATGTTGATTTAGACTCATTCCTTAGCTTTACAATATATGCATGACATTTGTGCATTCCTTACCAAGCTCCACATACAAAGCCTCATTTGGTAGAAGGTAAGATGAGTGAAGCTTGTAGGAATAGAACTCACATCGGTGTGGTAAGAGAAGTGCCACCCAAAACGAAGGAGAATTTTTGCACCTTGCAGCACATAAAAACTCTGGATGCATACCTGCTAGAATTGTGTACTTGTCCGAAAATGCCGTTCTAGTCTTCAATGCTGCATGACAAGGTGTGACATATAAGCCCCACGATTTTTGCAACACTCATGAATATTTTGTGCTCTCGTAAACTTACCACTATTTAGGGAGTATGTTGTTGCATCTTTATTACCCATGGGGCGCTTCTTTGTAACTCCTGATCCGCCGGTACCCTGAGTTGAGTTTGCTCGGGACGAGCAAAGTTTAAGCTTGGGGAGGTTGTTGGCGGTCGTTAAACCATGTTTTGACCGCCACCCTACTGGTAAATAAATACATAACACCAAGATTTTGTGCATAGTAGATAGGAATAATGCTACTCCACAAGTTTTGGTGGATATTTGGATGCAGGAGTGAATAATGGAGAAAAGTGGGACCAGTCAGGGAAATTCCCTGGCCGGCCGGCCCCACCTGGTGGCCACAGGCCCCAGGCTTTCTCCAGCGGGCTGGAAAATAATCCTTAACGTGCAATTCAAGCCCAGCTCGGCAGGATTCCACCGACGTTCTAGAAGGTGGGCCATTTGGGCCTTTACTTGGCCCTCACTTCAATTCTGCCGACCCCAGCAGGAAACCGACCTTCAGACCGCCTTCAGGGAGTGATCTGGAGCGTCCAGGAGCAAGTCGGTGGCAAACCGCCACAGGGGACGGCCGGCCGGCCACCCCCCTAGGCCGGCCGGTCGACTTTGGCGCCACCGCCTCTCCAGCTTCGGCCAGGGTGCTCCCACCGCCTTCACAAGCTATAAATTGGACCCCTCGGCCTCCGAAGCAACTCGCACCATCACACTTCATCCTAGTGTTCATTAGTTTAGTTGAGTAGTAGCTTTGGGAGTTAGAGTAGAGTAGAGTAGAGTGAGAGCTCTCTCGGGCTTCCGGAGTATTCTCGGAGTTCGGTATAGTTCTTTGTATCTTACTCTTGACATATTATTTTATTTATTATATAATTAGTTTTATCTTTATTTATTTCTTTTAGTAATTCTTTTCTATTTAGTTTATTTATTCGTTAAGTAAGTGCTCGTAGAAGTCTTGTTGTGGGATTCGTGATTGTTGGAATAGCGAGTACGAGAGAGTGCCGTCGTCGGAGATGACGTCGTGTGAAATCTGTGCTTGTTCATTCTTAGATAGGACTGCTTCGTTGATCAAGAGTAGCTCCTCTAGGCGGGTTGTAAGCGTGGCGCTTAGATCTTGGCCTATGCACGTTTGGCACCCAACCCCACGGAGGATGGTAGCCGCGAGTGTATGTGACAGCTGCACCGGTCTCTGTAATCCACCACGTCCGGGTTGGACTCAACAGGGTCTTAATTATAGCGGATGGATCCCCAGGGTGAACTAGCAGCATCGGTTGCCCTGGCACTTCCGTGCCCCGAAACGACATGACTTGTATGTGTGTGAGCTTAACTAGAGTAAATAACCTTTGTAGACTTGACTGCTAGAAAAGTAAATAATAGATAAACATACAGGTAGCCTTAACTCTATCTCGTTGCTCTCCCAAATGTATACTACGATTTATTTTATTACCTTGGATTTGAGGATGTGTGTGCCACCCATATATATCATGCCTATCTTACCCCCGTCTCAAGTATAGTTGATACATTATTTCTTTCTCCAATTATCCAATGCATAGCTATTATTCAGCTTTCTTTTGCTCTACTTCCCTGCGGAAATATAAATACGATAACCCTGGAATACTCCAAGGTGAAATGCTACAATGGTGATCCGTGCGCTTGCGGAATTAATGAATTTAATTTTATCGCATAAGAACCGCCAACACCGGCCACGCCCGGCCTCGCCTCGGCGCCCGCGCGCGCCCATAAATGGAGGCCAGCGCCTCCATGTTTTCTCGCACCACAGCTCGACGAGCTCTTCTTCCTCCCTCGCTTAAAACCTCCTAATCAAGCAATTAGTGATAATTAGGTAATAAAATAAAAAAATAAAAAAAATAAAAAAATCATATATAAAATGTGTTTATTTCTGTTTTCTTTCTGCTGAGTGGTGGTTCTAATAAACCCCACCTTGGACGACTAACCCCTGAACGACTGACTCTTGGACAGCTAACCCGCTAATATTTATTCACTATCCCTTCGGGTATTTGCTGTCTAATCATTTGTGCAGGTCACCATGAGCTTCTTCACTTCCCTCAAAAGGAAGGTTAGTAGCAAGAGTCATGGCAGCAGCTCACACTCTGGGTCCGATGCTGGAACTCAGCAACCACCGGAACCACTGAGCGTGGAGCCGGTTGGCCCGATCGTGCGCTATATGGAGCACGAGCAGCACGTTGTGGCACACAACGAGGATGAAAGGAACCGCATTGCCGGGTTAAGAGACCGTGAGTTTCAACACTCACGTGTTTTTGACCCTCAATTCCTCACCGACATCGGTATCAAAGAGGATTTCGACCAAGCTCTCAGGTACACAGGCCTTACTGACTTCTCTAATACCTTTGAGCTAGGCGCGAAGTGGCTTTCTATTGAGTTTCTAGTCACCTTGCAAATTGTCCTTGACAAGCCCATAGCACGCACACGAATAAAATTTCGCTTGTTTAATCAGGAGTTTGACTTGCCGTTTAATGACATGAGTGATTTGTTGGGCTTTGAGCGTAGTGGGCAGACAGCTCTAGATAAACTTAAAGGCTTTAACGAACTCACCTTCTGGATTAAAATATCTGGGGAAAACGGAGTACACCGCCGCACTGGCGAAATTCATAACCCTTCCCTAAGAATCTTGCATCGTTGGTGTGGTTTCGTTTTGTCACCCCGTCATGAGAATAGGGCTGTCACCAGAACTGATCTGTGCTACCTTTATGCTATGGTAAAGAAAATCAAAATCAACCCTCTGCTTTATGTGCTTAATCATTGGTTGGGTGTGACGTTTACTTCAAGTGCTCCTATCTTGTTCACGTCATACATCACTAGAATTGCACGAGGCTTAGGAATGTTAAACCAAGCACGCGTAGCCTTTTTGCCTGGGACCCAAGTCTCGATTGGGTCCGATCACTTTCGCCAAGCCCACATGATCAATAGAATAGCTGAGGGGCACTACCGCATGGTCTACCATGGGTACAGCACAGAGATTGAGCTGCCCGAGCCGAGGCTAGGGCTATATCGCACCAAAAGCCTGACCATTGATCTGAGGATAGCCGAGCCAGCCCGCCACAGCGTAGCAGAAGGACCTGTGACCCGATCTAGAGCCAGGGGCACATGAACCACTGCTGGACCTTCCACTGCTGGACCCTCTGTCACACCTTCAGCCGTACCCACTGCTGCACCCAGAGCTGAGAGCTCAGGGTCCCATCACTCAGGTGACCCCGACACACGCAGCGACTCTCCTGTTTGGCCACCCCCACAGGGTGTGCAGGGGATTCACCAGTTCCACTATCCTCCCGGTGGCCATGCAGCCGCAGGGGGAGTGCAGTTTCAGCCGGGAGTGCAGTTTCAGCCTGGCCCATACCCGCAGAGCTCTCACGCTCCACGATTCATGAGCGGCCCACAAGTGGGACCCTCCCGCTCAGCTAGGTTTGCACCCAACTGGAACTACTGGTACCTCGAGCAAGAAGTTGCACAGCTCCAAGAAACCATGCATGACACCGCCAACCTCGTGACCGACCTCCAAGGTCAGGTCTACTACCAGGGCGGTAGGATAGATGACACGTATAACCTCTGCCAGCAGATCGCCTCAGGCCTGAACATCGATACTTCCCAGTCCCAGCAGCAGCAGTACGGGCCTCAACCCGTACCGCAGCCTGAGGCACAGCCACCACCTGAGCAGCACACTGGCTCTGTTCCCTTCTTTGACCCACCTTCCCAGGGGGAGTGGGACCCCTGGACATCTTCTTACCACTAGGTTTGGGTCAAGCTTATGCCTTGCAAAGGCCTAAGCTTGGGGGGGGGGGGGGGGGGGGGGGGGGAGATTTTCAAGTTCTATGTTGTCTGTCTGTCTTGCATGTTGTATCACCTTGCCCGACCTCGCTTGACCGTCAGTTGTATCAGTCGTTCGTCCGTCCTGCAGGTTTGTTTATTTTTGTTAGTTAAAAAAAAATCGGGTTTGTTTTTGTTGCCGAATCTTGGTTGTTCTACCCACGCATAAAGGATATGATGTATAGTTGCTCTATTAGTTTTCTGCTTGTATCTTTATGCAATCGCTACTCCTTGTATATGTAAGTGAGAAACAATCTGGCACGATTACACTTCTAGTATTGCTATGTCTGTGTGGGTAGCACCTGGTTTACCAAGTCTAGGCATTGATTTGCATGATATGGCTGCATTGGGTTGAGTTAGCATGTTTCTGCAATAATAGTCCAGAGATGTTTTAATTTTTACAACTGCTGCAACTAAAACCCTTTATGTCCTGCACTTCCCCTGTGAGGAATCAATTACCTACCAGAGCCATATATTGCAAAACTTATAAAAACAAACCTCGCTCTTAGCTATCTTTTATATATTGAGTTCGGTTAAAATTTGATCTCTCGGAACACTGCTCTCTTTATGTCAGTCATCCTTCTTCTGGGAATTTGAGAAATTCATTACCACTCATCCTTCAAAATTCTTCTGTCTTCCTTCAAGAGCTCAAGAAAATTCGAAAATTATTGTTTAGGCCATCTAAAAATCTTCCTCACATGCTGCAATTATAGGAGTAAAAAAAAAAAATCGAAAAAAAAACTCCCATAATGCGCAGCAAGGATTTTTATAAAGGTAATGGCCACCTTCAAAAATTCTCTTGAGCCAAGAAGACAGAAAAAAATTTATGAGTGATTTCTCTTCCCATGTTTATCATTGGACTGATTATAAAGAGTTGCTCTGTTTCCTTGAGATCATCCTTTAACCTTACAAAATATATGTGAAGGATATGCATATCCAAACCAAGCTCCACCAAAATGACCATCCTTTGTAGCATTAGGTTATGAGCGATGTTTTGTAGGAAATAGCTTCCACAAAAGAGAGACAAAAAGGGGACGTGCAAAAGACTTAAAGGAGAATTCTTGAAGTTCTTCTTATGCAGCAAACAAAAAAAAACTCTGGACTTGTTAATTGCAGAATGTGTTTAACGAAAGCCTAATAATGCTGTTCTGCTTTTCAATGTCTCATGACAAAGTAATCAATAAGCCCCACCGGATGTATGCATGCTTGATGAATAAATTGTGCTGGTTTATGGATTACTTGCTGTCCTGGAGTATGCTGTTGTATATCAGATACCCGCAGGAAATTAATATTGATGCAACTCCTGATCCGCCGATGGCCTAAGTTTTTATTTTTTGCTCGGGGACGAGCAAAGGTTAAGCTTGGGGGGTTTGTTGACGGTGTTTAAGTCATTAAATTACCGTCAACATATCGGTAAATAAAAGGGTAAATCACCAAAATTCGGCAATGTTTTATTTATTAATAAAGTTCCACGAGTTTTGGATGATTTATGAGTGCAGGAGTAAATACAGAAGAAATGGGCGCCTGTGGAGGGAAACATAGGCCGGCCGGCCCAATCACAGGCCGGCCGGCCAACCTTGGCCCCTGCTGCTATCGAGCTTCGACCAGTAGGCTCCTAAGACGTCCAGCATCGAAAATAATTAAAGCCCAAGTGAAGAAATAGCAAATATTCTAGAAGATGGGCTACAATGGGCCTAAACTTGGCCCTTACTCCATTTCTGCCGACCCCAGCAGAAAACCGACTTCGGGACCGACTCCACCAAGCAATCTGGAGCGTCCACAGAAGAGGCGGTCGCAAACCGACACAGTCGACGGCCGGCCGGCCACCCTACCCGGCCGGCCGGCCGACCTTAGCGGCGCCGCCTCTCCAGCTTCGGCCAACGGGTTCCCACCGCCATGTACAAGCTATAAATAGGACCCTCCGGCCTCAGAAGCAACTCGCACCTCATTGAAGAATCCATTTACTCTTCTTGTTTAGTGTTAGCATTAGTTGGGAGTTAGAGTTAGAGAGTGAGCTTTGCTCAGGGTTCCGGAGCTGTCTTCGGAAGTGTGGTAAAGCTCTCTTTGTATCTTTACTATCTTTTGAATAAATATTATTATTATGAATATCTTTTCTTATTTATTTAATTCAGTAATTCTTTTAATTTATATTATTGCTCTGAGTAATTACTTCGGAAATATTTCTGTGTTGGATCCACGTCTGTGTGAGGTAGACTTACGTGAGTTGTCAGCTGATCTATGCGTAAACAATTCATTTAAGTTTACTAAGCATGGGTGGTCTGCCCTGTTAGCTAAGGGTAGATTATTTAGAGTGATTGCTTGTATGGTTCAAGGAATTATTCTAGACGCGAGTTTGCACCCAACCCCACGGAGGATGGTAGCCGCGAGTGTATGTGACAGCTGCACCGGTCTCTGTAATCCACCACGTCCGGGTTGGACCTAGCAGGGTCTTAATTATAGCGGGTGGTTCCCCAGAGTATTTAATCTTTTTCTGTTGGTTGGGTGGGCCACTTCTGTGCCTCTGTTCTGTTGAGATTATGCCCGGTGGTAGTTCGACCATCAGAACAAGTTTATTATTTTGGCACATCCGTGCCCCGATGCACAGTGATATGACTGTTGTATGATCTTGAGTGTATAATTGTAAATTCTTAGATTGCTGAATATAAAATACTTAGATGGATATATTTTAGGAAACCCTTTTCTCTACTCGTTGCTCTCCCAATCTTTTGCTAATTATTCTTTTATGGTTTACTTCATGAGTGCCACCTTTATCAAACTTCCAATGTTTGACGTGATTTACATACGATTGATTTAGACAGTACCCTTGTGGAATTTTCTACTAGCTTCCCTGTGGAAATTATAAATACGATAACCCTGGAATACTCTATGGTGAAGTGCTACAATAGTGATCCGTGCGCTTGCGGAATAGAAATATTTAGTATAGCATAAGAACCACCAACAACCAGCCACCATTTTTCTAGTCTAAAGATATACTCTCTCTGCACCTCTCCTAGACCAAGGTCAATTAGGAGGGGCACGTGGTCACTCCCCAGCCTGGGGAGAGACCTGACAGTAACTTTGGGAAATTTAGCTTCCCAATTTGTGGTAACAAAGTATTTATCCAAGACAGCCATAACAGGATTGTCTTGGTTATTCACCCAAGTGTAAGTTCTACTTGGATCTTTAAGTTCCAGTAGGCCCCACATGTTAATCCAATCATTAAAACAGAGAGCCCATTTGCTATTTACTATACCATTGTTCTTTTCTTTTTGATTCCTAACCAAATTAAAATCCCCACCTACAACAGTAGGTCCATCCCATGCACTCATCACCATGTGGAGCTCATCAATGAACTCCATTTCCCCTCTTCATAAGGGGAGCCATAAACAGTCACAAGTCTCCAGGTAAATTTATCTGAAAGATTTCTAACCGGGCCACCACACAATATTTGTGTAATTGCCAGTTTAGCACCTCAAACAAGGATTCTCTAAAACCAACTAGCACACCTCCAGCCGTTTTAACTGCTGGAAGATAATTCCACACAAAATCATTACAGGCAGCTTTTAAAAAGCTTTCCGAGATACTCTCTTTCTTGGTTTCTTGGAAACCAACAAAATCTAGCTTATTCATAGAAATAAAATCAGCAGTTCTTTGCAACCGGCCTGATTTATTCAGGCCTCTAACGTTCCATATTGCACCTATCATTGACATTATTTTTGGGTTTGTTTCTACCTTTATTTTTCCTACAAACAGTTGACCAGCCTTCATTTTGATCATTTTCACCTTCTAAAGGTAGTTGATCACATTCATGGGTTTCACAGTCAAGATTAGCTGGCAACTTAATTTCAGGGTTATCATACAAAAATCTATCAGATTTAATTCTCTCTTGCATTTTCAGAACATCAATGTTAGAAAAGCAATTATCAGGGTTCTGACCAATCTCAATGTTAACATTGCTAGCAATCTGAGCTAAATACTCATTATCAAGTGCAGCAAAGGAATTTGGGTTGGGAATGTGTGACTTACTTTTAACCTCAAGATTCTTGAATGCCATGTACGATTCTGCTTTCTCCAGTATGGTTCTCCCGTCCTTCTTGTTTCTTGTGCTTTCTCTTCTTTGTAGGACAGGTCCCGATTCTTTCTTCTTTTCTTTCTTGGGTTTATCCGGCCTCTCTTCATGAGCACACCTCCTTAGTGTAGACATCAAATTCTTCTTGACTGACCAATTTTCAATTGTTTCTTGGTCTAGATGTATCTTTTCACCTTGTTCTTCTTCTGCATCAGACTCAAAGTCAGAGTTTATCAATTCCATGGACTTTAAGAGTTGTGCACAGTGGGAAGTAGATAGCTCATTTTCTTCTCCTTGAAGGAATTTTTTCCATCTGCTTTTTTGTTGCTCAGCTGTGTCCGCATCTCCACATCCTGTTGTTCCATCATTGGGGAGGGGTTGCAGAAGTGCTCTTCACCTAGCAATGTATAGGCCGTGGCGGTTCTCGGGTAACCTGCCTCGATCTCGCGCTTCTTCTAGCCGAGAAGAACTGCCGGCCTGGTTTTCGCTTCCGTTCTCACTGCTAAACCGGAATCACTACTATACTACTACTACGTACTTGGCCTCAACTTTGACTGACCCCAACATCCTGCCATATTTCCCTTTCAGTTTTTCTTTGGCTATGTCTATTTTTAGCAGGAATTGAATAGTTGCTTGAATTTACCAAATTACCTTATAGGCGTAAACTAATCCGAGCCAACAACATAGCCACTGGCCTTAGAAAACAATAAACAGCGCTCCTCTTCTTTCATATGCAACGCGTCGGGCTAGTCTTTATTTCCTGCCATATATTAGCAAGCATTGCCATATTATACACCACTGCTTAGTATGGCCTTTTCATACGAGCAATTCAAATTTCAAAGTGGATGGTGAGATTGAGACTTCATTTGAATACTGTCAATTATCCACTACGTGCCAAAGATTAGTACCGGGCCGATCGTAGAATGTAGTGGCTGGTGAATCACAGATCATGACTCTTAACTAACTTTTTAGTTTTTCTTTTTTACTGATAGAAGGATTTCATTCATCCGATAGATTCACAGTTAGTCGTAACTGGTTCGTTATCAAACATTATGGAGACTGATTGTTTTCACAAAAAAGTTATTCTATTCTTCCATTAGCTGATTCGCATTTAGTCGTAACCAATCCGTTACCATACGTTTGTTTGGGTGCCCACGACTTTCACAATGACTATTAACTTTGATGCCTAAAATGTATGTATCGTTTTACCCTAAAAGGGAACCGAGAACAAGAGGAGTATACTCAAATTATGTCCTACATGTGGTTGGGTCTTTGAGGGATTTAGGGTGGCTACATGGAAAATTCGTAGGAGGTTTCGATTTGTGGGAACTAAAATGCTCCACGCGGGATCACAGTGTTTAGGACTTAGGGTAGTAACAGATACAACCCCAACGCGGTTACTATTTGTAGTACCGCGCAGTTTGTGAAATTTTGAGACATTTCCCGTGTGGAGTATCGGTGTATGGAGTTTAGGGTAGTAACGGCGACGACCTACATGTAGTTATTGTTTGTGGAATTTAGGTTGGTAACGGAGATGCGGCTAGGGCATGTTGGATTTAGGTTGGTAATGTAAACATCTTGCTTGAAATTGGGGTTTGCATGTAGCTCAAACATTTACATGATCTTCACTAACATAGCAGTTTGCTGTGTTAACCAAAAGATTCACACTTGGTCGTAACTGGTCCATTAAAAAAAATTTATGTAGGCTTTCTGCTTTCGCACAATAAGTTTATTTTTAGCTTGGTTTGTTGGATTTAGGTTAGTAATTTGGATAAAGGTGCGTGGAACTCGGGTAGCAACAGAGATGACCCACACATGGAGTTACTATCCAAGGAAATTTATCTATCATTCATGGTAACGGATTGAGATGGGTTGCGTGCGGTCATATGTAGGATTTAGGTTGGTAATGGAAACATATTGCTTGAGATTGGGGTTTGCATGTAGTATCCACTTTGAAAAAATTGGAGCAAAATTCATAGCTCAAACATTTACATGGATCTTCACTAACATAGCAGTTTGCCGTTTTTAACAAACAGATTCACACTTGTTGTAATCGGTCCATTATAAAATTTTATAGAGGCTTTCCGCTTTCACATACAATAAGTTTATTTTTAGCTTCAATTTAGCTGATAGTTTGCAATAAGTCCCAGTTAAGTTCTTTTGGATGCTCACCGCTCTCACAATAACTCTTACTTTGATACGTAAGCGTCTATTACAATTTAAAGCTCTGCAGTTTCGCACTCTGATGGTCGTTAAAACACAAAATGACCGTCAATTTGTCGATAAATAAAAGAGAAAATTAACAAGATTTTGTGGTTGTTTGTTTTAACTAATAAATTTTCACAAGTTTTGGATGATTTATGAATGCAGGAGAAAATAGGATGAAAATGGGCCAAAGTGGATGAATCCACTGGCCGCCCGGGTCGGCCTGCCTCTGCCCCTGCTGGGCTCTAGCGGGCTGCACAACACAAGAAAAACATAGAAATTCAACCCACTCAATAATTGGCTCACCGCCTCAATATTCAATCCAATGGGCCAAGGTAAACGTGATCCACAAGAAAAATTACCGACTCCATGCATCAACCTACATTTGGACCACCATCAGGAAGTAATCTGGAGCGTCCAGGATCTAAGTGGTCGCCAACCACCTCCAGGGCCGGCCGGCCTGACGTAGCGCCCACTTTGCGCCAACCGCCTCCCAGCTCTCCTACAAGTACCCCCCCCCCCCCCCCCTTCTCCATTGGGGAGTATAAAAAGGAGGCTCTCCCGCCGGTTGAAAGTGCACCTCATTGAAGAATTTACTTGCTCATGTAGCTTAGTGTAGGATTAGTATTTTACTTTTAGGAGTTCGAGTAGAAGTGAGAGCTTTGCTCGGGATTCCGGATTTCTTTTCGGAAGATTTGGTAAAGGTATCTTGTACTCTTCTTTTGTAAAGTTATCTTTTCTTATTTATCTAAATTAGTTATTTTTAGTTTTTTATTGTGCATTTGAGTAATTATTTTAAAAATGTTCCTTAGTTGGTTCCACGCCTAGGTCCTGTAGATTTAATTAGTCTTTTCTCTTGGATTATGTTCCAAGGTGGATTATTTAGATTTGCTAGACTTGGGTTGTTTGCTCTGTTAGCTAGTAAACTATCTAACCTAATTATTGTGAGGTGCTTCTTGCATGAGAATGCTCTTGACTCACAGAATGATTATTGTAGCCGCGAGTACATGCGACAGGCTTACTGGTGTCTGTAGCCCACCACATGTTCGGATTAATATCTGTAGGGCCAATCGTCAGTCAGATCCCCAAAGTAGCCTAGCCTAGTTACATGGCTTCTGCTTTGGCACGGCTGTGCCCCGATGCCAAAGGAAGATAAAATATCTTTAATGAAAGCTCAATTACACCGTTGTAAACTATTTGATTGCTAGATCTCAAATACTTAAGGAAGATAAATTATCAAGAATACTATACTTCACTCAATGTCCTCCCAAACTTTTTGCTAATACTCCCTCCGTTTTTTATTATATGACACCGTTGACTTTTTTGTTGAACTTTGACCAACAATATAGATTTAAATAATTACTTTTCGAATGTGAAATGACTATTATTAGATTCATCATCAAAAGCACTTTAAGGTCAACTTATACATTTGGCTATTTACACAAATATTTTGAATAAGACGAATGGTCAAACATAACGAAAAAAGTCAACGGCGTCATATATTAAAAAACGGAGAGAGTACCTTTTTATCTTTATCTTTGGATTTACTTCTTGAGTGCCACAAATATAAGATTTATAAAATCTTTCTTGTCCTTCGTGAATTATATGAATGAACTAGACAACGCTTAAGCTTCACACGAAGGATATCTTATGCTCTACTTCTTTGCGGAAATATAAATACGATACCCTAAAATACTCTAAGGTGAAAATACTACAATGATTTTCCTTGCGCTTGCGGAATCGATAGAAATTAATTAATATGCATAACAACCGCCATCACACTCCACTAGTTAACCCAAATGATTTCAATCTAACTTATGCATATGTTTCTACGTCTCTTGTATTGATGCTATTTGTTTTTTAGTTGTGCATGCGGGCATACATGAAGGACTATTGCCACTGAGTGACAGAATAAGGATGGTACCGGACTCATGATTTTGCAGTGCTAGAGAGAAAATTATTCCCATAATAATTCTTATCAGATGTATTCATCAATTATCTTATGAACTTACAAATTTCCGCAAAACAGAAATTCCCTTGTATGCCACCTTAAAAGCTTCTAATACCACATATGCCATCATTGTCTCAATGACATGTGGGATCGGCTGTGTCAATGACATGTGGGCCAGGATGGGATACAAAGGGTTTTTGTTTAAGCCAATGGCATACAAGGTATTTTCCTAAACATGAAATATCAACTTATTTTAACATGCCTGTGGCGAGCTAGATCAGACGTTAAAAATATAGTGGTTACCTTTCGGCATTACTGATACAAGTCACATCAAACATCAGCAATCGCACACTAATGGACATGGTGCGTAGCATGCTTAGTTATTCTACTTTACCGGTTGAGTTGTGGATGGAGGCATTTAAAACTGCCGCGCATATAATTAATAAAGTTCCAAGTAGAGATAAAAAAATAAAGTTCCAAGTAAATCAGTACCCAAGACATTTTATGAATTGTGGACTGGGAGAAGCCGTCAATGAAATTACATGCATGTGTGGGGCTCCTCTAATATCTTTACTCCTCAGCTCAAGAAATTAGATGCTAAGACAATCATTTGTCTCTTCATCGATTACCTTGATAAGTCTAAGAGATATCGTTTTCGTTGCCCTGGTCGTCTCACTAAGTTTGTAGAGATAAGGCATGATGTGTTCTTAGATAATACAGAAATCAGTGGGAGCTTAGAAACGAGAGTGGTGAATCTTGAAGAAATTTGAGCTGATCCTCCTTAAACTAGTGTTTGAAACTATTCTCGTCATACCTCAATATGTGCCTCAAATAAGTGTACCTCCATCAGATGCTGGAGCTACATCTCGTGTCGTGCCATCAAATGAGTCTAATGATGAACAACAAGAGGAGATTTTTGGAACAAAATGATCAGGCACAACAAGAGCAATTAGAGCCTCAATTAGCTCCTCAACCTGCAATGGTTATTAATGAACCAATAGAAGGTCACAAAGGGAGAGAGATCTGCCATTCCAAGTTATTATGAAACATACCTAAGTGAAGATGTATATAATGTTGGCTGTAGATGATCCCACCTCGTTTAAGGAGGCAATAGAAAGCACAAACTCCTCTAAGTGTATTGAGGCAATGGAGGATGAGCTTAAGTTTATGAGCACTAATGATGTCTCCGACTTGACAGAAACTCCTAATGGAGTCAAAACAATAGGTTGTAAATAGGTCTAAAACTAAGCGTGATTCCAACGGAAATTTTGAGAGGTTCAAGACAAGGCTTGTAGCAAAAAGATTCACACAAAGAGAACGGGTTGATTATGATCAAACTTTTTCCCCTGTTTCTAAGAAAGATTCCTTCAGAATTAACTTGTTATTGCGCTAGTTCATTTTCATTTAAAACTTCATCAGATGGATGTTAAAATTTTGTTTCTTAACAACGACTTGCAAGATACTGTTTTCATGGCGTTGGAGAGAAAGGCGGCTGCGGCGGAGCGAACGAGGTGGGAGGCGGAAGGGGACAAAGAGAGACCACGTGAGGTAACAACTGGGGACTGAACCCGGTTTATGGACTTGGTTACTGTTTCAGATTTGCTAGTTGTCAGGCGACTATGAGATTTCGCAAATGTCTCGTCACATTTTCGAAAAAAATGAAAATTTACTTTTGCAACAATAAAACAGTACTTCTGGAACAATTAAGCGATACTGCTGGAACAATTAGTTTTTGTGGAACATTTTTGTTTTTTCATATAATATTTTTTTGGCACAAGTGAATGAAAAATCTGGGCGGTTGGATCGATATCCAATAACTAAAAAAAGTGACTGAAAGATTAGTAAAATCTCAATCGCCTGAGAGTTCATTGTCAGTTTTTTCATCGTGCTAGGAGGCTAGGAGAGAGACATTTTTTTTGACATGACTAGGAGAGAGACGTAGTAGCAGAGGTTCCATGAATCAAAGTGGTAATTCTAACCAGTGCTAGGACTGAACAAAACACATGTGCCCGACTTGTCAGACGAGTTTAGCATCAGGAAGATATATAGAGAGACATTGGGGAAAGTTATTGCTACCTTTAACATGTTGTAGGATGAAGCATAAGCAGGAATTAGGTGTTGGGCATTGTAAATGCAGCGCCTCCATGGCAGTCTGTTGGACTCTTTGAAGGTCTATACATTGAATTTTTCTTAAATGGGCATCACTAGTTCGCGACTGCGTTAGAAGCAAGTCAGACCTGATCCGTAAACCTGTTTTCCATTTTTGTAAGCCTTTTCTTTCATGAAACTCCTCTTCTATAAACCAACTAAAACTAAATTCTCTAAGCGTTTGACAAATGATATTATAAAAGATTCTTCTCATAAGATTTTGAAGTTTTTTTAATAAAAAACATATTGTGATTTTTTTTTCAAAAAAAGGTAGAGAGAGAGAGAGAGAGAGAGAGAGAATTCTCATGCACTTTTGTGGGGGATATTAGAGCATCTCCTAGAGACTCCCATAAAATTAGCCTCATAAACTTGTTTTTAGGAGCAGCCAAAAAATTATGAGGAGCAACTTTTTCTTCTCCTCCAACAATCCTCCTTTAAAAATAGATTAAAACACTTTTGATTGGGCCCCGTCAGCATTAGGGTTACAAAAAATATTAATTCCATAGCAAAAAGAAGAGATAGGAGCCCAAATTTTTCTTCTGTTTGTAGCTACAAATGAGGGGAGTTTAGGGGCTATGAAAAAATTGGGAGTGGTTTTGGGGTCCTGTTGGAGATGGTTTTTTAATTGGATCCCAATATTTTGATTTAGGGGAGATTTATAGGGTTCTCTTGGAGATGTCTTATGGGTGGTAATGGGAATGCTCCACATGGGTTCAGGGTGTGTGGCTACTGTTTGCATAATTTAGCTAGTATGGCAGCGGAGATGGTTGGCATGCTCTCAAGGTTTGCAGAGTTTAGATTGGTTACGGAGGCATCGAAAGTGAGGTTGAAGTCCGCCTAGGGTGACAACGGAGATTTCTTTATGAAGTAAGCGTGTGTGGAATTTAGAGTAGTAACACAGACCACCTATATATGTGCAGTTGTCGCTCGTGGAATTTGGATAGGGTAGTAACGGAGATGACCTCCGTGCGACCATGGTTTATTGGATTTAGGTTGGTAATTTGGATGAGGGTGCATGGAACTCGGGGTAGTAACGGAGATGACCCACATGCACTTACTATCCAAGGAATGTTATCTACGATGCATGGTAACGGATCGAGATGGGTTACGTGCGGTCATATGTAGGATTTAGGTTGGTACTAGAGACGCCAAACGGAGGTGCCCATGTATATGTAGACAACCTAAGAGCGGTTAAGGACCGTTAAATCTAGCTGGAATGGTAACGGAGATGACGTGTGGAGTCAGGGTGTGGGATCTATAGGTTGGTTACAATAATATCCTTTGGGGTTTGCTGGTTCCAAAGGTGTTAATCGTGAATCGACGAACATTGATACTAATGTACACATTTTCACGGTACCAGGTAAGAGAATATTTGAGGCTGCGTCGGGAACTTTTTGAATGGTATTCGACATATCATGTCTGTCGCAGATGGAAAACAAAGGGAGGAAAGTGCGACGGTAGGTTTGCCGGACTAGGGGGAGAAAGAGAACGAGATAATAGTGAGATCGTGAAACTTTAGATGATTTAATTTATGTATTTGTTCAAAAAAAAATCAATTGGACGTTGATGCTGAAGCCAGTACTCATATAATTAAAACATAATTATCCCATACATTTATAAGAGTTTGGCTGGGTACATGATTGGATCCGAAGGTACAGATAGAGTCTGATGGTAGGAAATAAAATTAAGGAACTTGAAATACTTGTCTGAATTACTACTTAGTAAACTCGCTAGATCTACAGTAGAGAGATCTAGTTCGATGACGATGCATACGTCCGACTAGGGTTGATGAGATGACCATCAAACGTTGCGCGGGCGCGGAAAGTACTTGCGGAGCAAGACCTGGCGGCCGCCGATGTTAACTTGCACGAGGTCCTCGCCGTTGAGCACCGAGCTGACGAACGCCTCCCTCTTGAAGATGATCCGGCCGTACATCGGCGGTGCGCCGCCGGTTGTCTTCTCCATGAGGACGCGGACGATGCAGTCGCCCCACTTGCTGCAGGCAAACACATAGACGACTCATCATTCATACGTCTTCCATGGATGAATTAAGCTACGGTACGTCGAGCATGAACGACGTAGAAATGGAAACTCGATCACTTACTCCCTGAAGTGGTTGAAGATCTCCTCGCGCTCGACGGGCTGCCCCTTGGAGAAGGTGATGAACATGGAGCGGCAGTCCTCCGGCACCGTGACCGAGCGGTAGGTGAAGGGCGCCCGGAGCTGATCCGGCATGCGGCCGAGGAGGCCCGTCTGGTATCGTGCCATGAGTTTTTTCAGGTGGTCGTCGAAGATGAGGACGCCGACGCTCTCGAGGATGTCCGCGACGCCGCGCACGACGAGGTCCTGGTGGAAGACGAAGAAGGCCGGGTTGATGAAGCCTTGGGGGTCCAGCCTGGAGAGGAGCGGGATCTCCAGGTTGAATCTCTGCTCCCCGCGGAGGTAGAGCAGGATGGAGTTGGCCTCGGTGGCGAGGCGCAGGATGACGTTGTCGTTGAAGGACGTCACGCCGCTGATGGCCTGCACGTCGCCCTGCTCCAGCCACAGCAGCAGCGCCACGGCGTTGCGCGCCTGCTCCTGGCTGGCGCCCAGGCCCAGGAAGCGGTCGTAGGTTTCGCGGGCGTTGGCGTACGCGTAGAGCACATCGCGGACGGTTAGTGCCATCTCGATCGATGATGAAGCTCGTTGCTGCTGCTGCTCTCTGTGGTGCTCTTCTTCGGCGACTATGTGAGCTGGGATTTTATAGGCCGCGGCGGCTCTCGATCGGGTCACCTCTGCCTCGCGCCTCTAGCCGCGAGAAACTGCCGGCCTGGTTTTCGCTTCACTGCTAAAATCACTACTATACTATACTACGTACTTGACCTCAACTTTGACTGACCCCAACATACTGCCATATATTTCCCTTTCAGTTTTTCTTTGGCTATGTCTATTTTTAGCGGCAATTGAATAGTTGCTTGATCTTACCAAATGACCTTAGGCGTAAACTAATCCAAGCCAACAACATAGCCATTGGCCTTAGAAAGCAATAAACAACTCCTCTACTTTCATATCCAACGCGTCAAGGCTTTATTTCCTGCCATATATTAGCAAGCACTGCTATATTATACACCACTGCCTGATAATTATGTACTATAAAGCATTTCTCCAATCTATTATTTGTATATTTATTTACCTTGATAATTATGTGCGCCATAACTTTAACTAGTATATTTAGTTTTCTTAAAAATTGGCAACAAAACTTCAAAAGAAAAGTCTCATCCAGTTTTTTTTGTTAAAAGCCAATAATTTGTTAAAATCGTATGTCGTATCTACTTTGACAAATTTAGAGTTAGATTCATAGATCAACGTTTACATAACTCTCTACTAACTTAGTAGTTTATGGATTTTTCTTTTTTACTGATAGAAGGATTTCATTCATCCGATAGATTCACAATTAGTCGTAACTGGTCCGTTATCAAACGTTATGGAGGCTGGTTGTTTTCACAAAAAATATTCTATCCTTCCGTTAGCTAATTGATTTGCAATTAGTCATAACCGATCCGTTACCACACCGTTGTTTGGGTGCGCACGGCTTTCACAATAACTCTTAACTTTGATGCCTAAATGTTTGTACCGTTTCCCCCTAAAAGAAAAGTAAGAACAAGAGGAGTATATATACTCATATTATGTCCTTCATGTGGGTGGGTGTTTGAAGGATTTAGGGTGGCTACATGGAAAATTCGTAGGCGGTTTCAATTTTTGGGAACTAAAATGCTCCACGTGGGATCACGGTGTTTAAGACTTAGGGTTATAACAAACACGACCCAAACGCAGTTTCTATTTGTAGTAAAGCGGTTTGTGAAATTTAGGTTGGTAACAAAGACATTTGCCGTGAAGTTGAAGTTCGGATAGGGTGCTAATGGAGATTCCCGTGTGGAGTATTGGTGTATGAAGTTTAGGGTAGTAACGACGAAAACCCACGTGTAGTTATTGTTTGTGGAATTTAGGTTGGTAATGGAGATGGCCTCCGTGCGGCTAGGGCTTGTAGGATTTAGGATGGTAATGGAAACATCTTGCTTGAGATTGGGGTTTGCATGTAGCTCAAAACATTTACATGATCTTCACTAACATAGCAGTTTGCTGTTTTAACCAATAGATTCACACTTGGTCGTAACTGGTCCATTATAAAATTTTATGTAGGCTTTCTGCTTTCACATACAATAAGTTTATTTTTAGCTTGGTTTGTTGGATTTAGGTTAGTTATTTGGATAAAGGTGCATGGAACTCGGGGTAGCAACAGAGATGACCCACACATGGAGCTACTATCCAAGGAAATTTATGTATCATTCATGGTAACGGATTGAGATGGGTTGCGTGCGGTCATTTGTAGGATTTAGGTTGGTAATAGAGACGGCAAACGGAGATGCCCATGTAGACAACCTAAGAGCTAGCGGTTAAACACCATTAAATCTAGCTAGAATTGTAACGGAGATGACCTGTGGAGCCAGCGTGTGTGGGATCTAGGTTGGTTATAATAATATTCTACGTGCCTTTGGGGTTTACTGGCTCCAAAGGTGGTAATAGTGAATATATCGACCACATATTGATACTAATATACACATATTCATGGTACCAGGTAAAAGAATGTTTGAGGCTGCATCGGCCACTTTTTTGAATGGTACTCGAAATATCACGTTTGTTGCTAGGTGTCGATGGAAAATAAAGGGAGAAAGTGTGAGGTAAGGATTGCAGGACTAGGGCAGAAAGAGATCAAGATAATAGTGAGATTGTGAAATCTCAGTTGACTTTGTTTGCGTATTTGTTCAAAAAAATCAATTAATTGGACCTTTGGTGCTGTAAGTATAATTAAACTTAATTATCCCATAGATAAGAGTTTGGCTGGGTACATGATTGGATTCGGAGCTACATATAGAGGCCGATGAAAGGAAATAAAAGCGACTTGAAACTAAGATACATGTCCGAATTAATTATTAAACTTGCTAGATCTACACTAGAGAGATCTAGTTTGATCATGATGTAGACGGCCGGCTGGGGCTAATGAGATGACGATCAAATGTTGTGCAGGCGCGGGTTGTACTTGCGGAGCCAAATCGGGCGGTCGCCGATGTTAACTTTCACGAGGTCCTCGCCGTTGAGCAGCATGCTGACGAACGCCTCCTTGTTGAAGATGATCCGGCCGTACATCGGCGGGGCGCCCCCGGTTGTCTCCTCCGTGAGGACGCGGACGATGCAGTCGCCCCATTTGCTGCAGACAAACACACAGACCGCTCATCATTCATGCATATGCGTTCGGTGAATGGATTTAAGCTATGAGAGCGAGATTCATCTAGCAAAATAACCAGCAGCAACGACGTAATTTGAAACCGAAACTTGACTTACTCCCTGAAGTGGTTGAAGACGTCCTCGCGCCCGACGGGCTGCCCGCTGGAGAAGATGATGAACATGGAGCGGCGGTCCTCCGGAACCGTGACCGAGCCGAAGGTGACGGGCTCCCGGAGCTGATCCGGCATGGGGTCGAGGAGGCCCGTCTGGTAGCGGGTCATGATCAGGTTAAGGTGGTCGTCGAAGATGAGGACGCCGAGGTTCTCGAGGATTTCCGTGACGCTGCGCACGGCGAGGTCCTTGAAGAAGACGAAGAAGCTATGGTTGATGAAGCCGCGGGGGCCCAGGCTGGAGAGGAGCGGGATCTCCAGGTTGAAGCTCTGCTCCCCGCGGAGGAAGAGCATGATGGAGTTGTCGTCGAAGGTGTTCATGCGGTCGATTGCCTGCACGTCTCCCTTCTCCAGCCACAGCAGCAGCGCCACGGCGTTGCGTGCCTGCTCCGGGTTGACGCCATTGCGGAGGAAGCGGTCGTAGGCTTGGCGGGCTTTGGCGTACGCGTACAGCACATCGCGGACGATGACTGCCATCTCGACGTCGAAGCTAGCTAGTACGCTCGCTCGTCGCTGCTGCTGCTGTGTGTGGTGCTCTAGCTCTCGGTGAGTGACGGTGGAGATGGATGGGAATTAGCGCCCTTCGGCCTGGGTATTTATTGGACGCGGCGGCTCTCGATCGATCGGGTCACCTCTGCCTCACTCACCTCTGTATCACGCCGGACCCGCCTGGTTTTCCGCTCGTTTCTCACTGCTAAAATTACGAGGACGTTCGGTGTACTAATCCATAGAATAAAATAAACAGCACCTACCGTCATAACCAACGCGTTGAGGTAGTCTTTATTTCCTGCCAGATATTTGCAAGAACTGCCATATTATACACTATACTCTATTTTTTTTTTGCGAAGGATACACTATACTCTATAGGGCTTCTTGATATGAGCAATTCAAATATCAAAGTGGATGGTCAGATTGATACTTCATTTGGATACTTTCAATTATCTACTAGTCAATTAGGCAAATAGATCGTCTATTGGTGTCACTGCAATAATCATTTTTTTATTCCTGGAGGTATAATACTTTTAAATGTCTTCACTTTTTATTGCACAAAATGGAAGAAAATAATACAAAGCATTTCTCCAAAATATTATTTGTGTATTTATTTACCTCGATAATTCTATATATTTAATTTTATTCAAAAATTGCAACAAAACATCAAAACAAAAGTCTCATCAAATTTATTAATCGAGTCTTTTTTCATTAAAAGCTAATAATCTGTTGGAACGTATTCAATTTAGCTGATAGATTTGCGTTTAGTCACAACCGATCCGTTACCACACGTTTTTTTGGAGGCCCACAGCTTTCATAACTCTTACGTTTGATGCCTGTGCTCTTTTTGCCTTAAAAGGAAAATGAGAACCAAAGGGGTTTACTCAAATAAGGTTGTGTGAGCACACGAGTGTCTCGAATCATGTTACTTGTAAAACTAGGTCCTACATGTGGTTGATCTTTGAAGGATTTCGGGTGGCTATATGGAAACTGAAATGCTCCAAGTGGGATCATGGTGTTTAGTACTTATGGTAGTAACGGAAACAACCCACGATACATTTACTATTTGTTGAATTTAGATATGATGGTTATGGAGGGTTTGCAGAATTTAAGTTAGTAACAGAGGTAATTTGCGTGAGGTTGAAGTTCACATAGGTGGTAAGAGAGATTCCCGTATGGAGTTTATGGTAGTAACGGAGATGACCCACGTGCATTCGTGGAATTGAGGTTGGTGACCGAGATGGCTCCGTGCGGCCAAGATTTGTTGGATTAAGGTTCGCAATGGACGTATTGCTTGAGGTTGCGGTTTGCATAGGGTGGTAACGGAGATCCTTGGTGTAGGACAAGGGTGCATGAAACTCGCGGCAGTTATGGAGATGACAAATGAGCAGTTATTATCCATGGAATTTTATCTAGGATGGCAACGGATCGAGATGGGTTACGTGCGGTTATATGTATGATTTAGGTTGGTAACGTCAAAAAGAGATGCCCATTTACATTAAGGGTTTGTGAGATTTATGATAGTTACGTGTAGACAACCTAAAAGTGGTTAGGGATCGTGGTAATGAAGGTGACGTGTGTGGAGTCAAGGTGTGTGGGATTTAAGTTGGTTTCACAAATCTCCTATGTGCCTCTTGGGATTGCTGGTTCCAAAGAAGGTAACAGTGAACTAGGGATGGCAATGGGTCAAGTTCAGATCGGGTGGAGCAAAAATCCACCCGAGAGGAAAAAGTGTTAGGATGGAAAATGAGATCTATGCCCACACCTATGGGTGAAATATATTGTGACGGGCCCACAATTTGAGACACGTACGAAGATTGTCTGAGAAACGACCATTCCCAGGATGACATCACAACAAGCCAAGCACTAACTTTTATACATAAGCTTATTTTTAGTTATTACAAACCAGGTGAGCCAGGCCGAAAAATGTCCAAACGAGTTCACCAACCAAAACATCACACAGACAACGGAAAAACTCTAAAAGACTTTCATAACATCTAATAAAGCTTGAGTGTGGGAGCGCCCTAAGACTCATGTTCGCCACCACTTAACTCCTTGGCTCCAAAAGCTTCTATAGCTCTCCTCCAACCTCATCTTCTCAAACTGATGACAAATTAAGTAAGGGTGAGTTCTTACGTACTCAGCAAGCCACACAGGATCAAATAGGATAAAGATGAATCTACCATTAAATGTTATGCAATATAGCAACATGAACTTAAAGAACACTAAACATCATCAATGTTATTGGCTGTAATTCAAATATCAAGATTATGCGTAAGTATCACCTGCAGCAACAATATATCCTCCACCATCACAACCACGCCCATATTACCTCAACAATATATCCTCCATCATCACAACCGTATCCATATCATCTCAACATACCTTTCATATCCATACCAATCTAATTAATGACCGCGGACGTTGTCCACTTGTCACATCCTCTAATCCATCACCTTCCACTTTCATATCATGTGGGGTAAGTGTTCTTAGCCATGAAACATGTATCACTCTTAAACACAGCTTCGTTAACCGGAAGCATAACACATTTGAATGATTTAATTAGACTCTGCACAGCTTGTCCAACTTTACCCATAGGATACTCCCCAACTTGCAATCATCAAGGAATACTATGTTGGTATACAGTGGTGCAACACTGACTCCTTCTTGTGGGACCCACCTTACCCCCATCTTAGCATTACTTTGAACCGCAGAAGTTATCTGCCAATCCAGGACCGCAGACGTTATCTGCAAACCCACGGCCGTGGACATTATCCTCCAATTGCAATCATGCTTCCATGAGCCGTCTCGGGTTACGCTGTTGTAGGATTGCAACCAGCCATGTCCAATGAATCGGTCCATATGGTTGGACGAGAATTACGTTATGATCTTAGCTTAGATAACTATTCCTCATGTGCTTTGGATGGAGCAAAAGGCCACTTAACCACATAGGTACATGTGCACCCAACCACAATGATTCTTAACTTTGATGCCTAAATGTTTGTACCGTTTTCTCCTAGAAGGAATGTGAGAACAAGAGGAGTATACTCAAATTATGTCCTATATGTGATTGGGTCTTTGAAGGATTTAGGGTGGCTACATGGAAAATTCGTCGGCGGTATTGACTTGTGGGAACAAAAATGCTCCACGTGGGATCCTGATGATTAGGACTTAGGGTAGTAACAGACGCGACCCAAACGGGGTTACTACTTGTAGTAAGCGGTTTGTGAAATTTAAGTTGGTTGCAGAGATATTTGCCGTGAAGTTGAAGTTCACATAAGGTGCTAAGGGAGATTCCCATGTGGAGTATCGGTGTATGAAGTGTAGGGTAATAACGGCAACAACGTCCCACGTGTAGTCATTGTTTGTGGAATTTAGGTTGGTATCGGAGATGGCCTCCATGCGGCTAGGGCATGTAGGATTTAGGTTGGTAATGTAAATGTCTTGCTTGAGATTGGGGTTTGCATGTAGTATCTACTTTGAAAAATTTGGAGCAAAAAAATCATAGCTCAAACATTTACATGGATGTTCACTAACATAGCAGTTTGCCGTTTTTAGCCAACAGATTCACACTGGTCGTAACCGGTCCATTGTTAAATTTTACGGAGGCTTGCTGCTTTCACATACCATAAGTTTATTTTTAGCTTGGTTTGTTGGATATAGATTAGTAATATGGATAAGTGTGCGCGGAACTCAGGGTAGTAACAGAGATGACCCACATACAGTTACTATCCAAGGAAATTTATCTATCATTCATGGTAACGGATATTGAGATGGGTTGCGTGCGGTCATATGTAGGATTTAGGTTGGTAATGGAGACGTCAAACGGAGATGCCCATGTGTAGACAACCACCTAAGAGCGGTTAAAGACAGTTAATTCTAGCTAGAATGGTAACGGAGATGACATATGGAGCCAGCGTGCGTGGGATCTAGGTTGGTTATAATAATATTCTACGTGACTTTGAGTTTGTTGGTTCCAAAGGTGGTAATAGTGAATCGATCACATGTTGATACTAATATACACATAGTCGTGGTACCAGGTAAGAGAATGTTTGAGGCTGCACCGGCCACTTTTTTTGAATGGTACTCATCGATATATCACGTTTGATGGAAAATAAAGGGAGGAAAGTCTGAGGTAAGGTTTGACGGACTAGGGGAGAAAGAGATCGAGATACATAATAGTGAGATTGTGAAATTTCAGTTGACTTTATTTATGTATTTGTTAAAAAAATCGATTGGACGTTGATGCTTTAGCCAGTACTCATATAATTAAAACTTAATTATCCCATAGATAAGCAGCGGCAGAGCCAGGAAGCTAAGTCCGGGTAGGCCTAATTTCAAAGAACAGTGCTAAATGGTGTCTAACAGGATCAAATAGTGTTAAACATAGCATGAACAGTGTTGTGATTGCACTGTTGTCGCCGAGAGCCGGGTAGTCCTGGGACTACCAGGACTACCAGCTGGCTCCGCCGCTGTAGATAAGAGTTTGGCTGGGTATATGATTGGATTCGGAGCTAAATGTAGAGTCCGATGAAAGGAAATAAAAGCGACTTGAAACTAAGATACATGCCCGAATTAATTAGTAAACTCACTAGATCTTCAACACTAGAGAGATCTAGTTTAATCACGATGTAGACGGCCGGCTGGGGCTGATGACATGACGATCAAATGCTGTGCGGTCGCGGGATGTGCTTGCGGAGCCAGATCGGGCGGTCGCCTATGTTAACTTGCACGCGGTGCTTGTTAAGAAATTAGGCATTTTTCTACTTAATTTAATCCATAAATTCCTCAATAAGGTGATAAAAACGATGAACAAATTGATCAGAAAGACAAGAACGTACCCAGCGGAAGATCCTGCGCTGGAGGCGCTGGAAGATCCATTCCCAAGAACCATTGTTCTTGAGTTGTTCGATGTAGTCGATCAAAGTTGATGCAGGACGACGTTGAAGCAGTGCAGAACGCCGATCAGGGAGTCGAACGAGCAGTCGCGATGTCGCTCCCCAAAAACCTGATCGCCCGCACACCCGGCAGATGTCTCTTGCGGAACGGGACGGAGATGTCTTCTTCGTTGGCAACAGCGAGCAGAAGATCGATGCGTGCGCGAGTGGTGAGCGGAACGAATGATCGAATATTGATCGTTCCCGGGAAGGCTTCTATATATAGGAACGGAACAGACGCGACTCCTTCGCGAAAGGACGCCCGTCTACGAACAGGTGCGACGCATTCACACCGTACGAACAGACGCGACGCCTTCACACCGTACGAACGGGCGCGACCCATTCGAACGTAAAGGCACCGGTGCATCTGAACGCGCCGTTCCAATATACCAAAAAGTCCAAGACGGACGGACGGACGCGACGCGACGCGCCCGCCCGCCCGCCCGCCACGCCACGCCTCGCCAGCCAGCCAGCCAGCCAGCCAGCCACGCCACGCCACGCCTCGCCACGGCACGGCTCGGCTCGGCGGCGGCGGCGGCGGCGCGCGCGCGCGCGTGTGGTTCACCACTAGCCTCTCTCAACTTCTCTAGGGGATCAACCGGAAATCCATCTAATAAGTCGAGTCTAATTATGGTAGGAATCCCATGTGGGACTAAACCATTAATGCACTAATTATGGGCCTAGACTAATTGATTATTATTATGGGCTAAAAGCCCATAATCTCAACAATCCCCACCAAGTCTAGAGCTCATAATGACTGCACACAAAATATCTTCCTTTCGTTTGATATACCGGTGTTTCGATGGAGACTGTTAAGTTGAACTTCCATCTAGAACAAAAGTTACGCCTTATTCACAACTGAGCAATGGACTAAGCCTTGAATTGTCAGTTTTGTGCGAAAGAGGTTTCACCTAAGTCCTTTACCGATACTAGGTTGCCACAAGCATCCCCTCTGTTTTGAAGCATATAAGTCATACTTCTGGCCCATTCATGAGTATCTAGAGATCCCCACCATCTCATAGACTGTGACTAGCAGTCGAACTCATATAGGTGTATTCCTTAAAGATATCCTGTAGGACGATATCTTTGCTTCTCATAAGCCACTCGGAACACATTAAGTTTAATAAACCAGCCTTCCATACAGTTTTCTAGGAAAGAAGTACATCTGAGATAGACCAGTCAAGGGTCTTTCCTCTCAAGTTGTCACTAGCTTGTTGCACCATTCTACTTCACGGGATCTCCGATCGCATAGAACAGGTTACCACTATGACAGCTTATCAAGTGGGTCTCAAGCCCATCTCACTCGATGCACTATGTATCACATTACGTGATAGTCCCTTGGTAAATTGATCTGCCAGATTCTTGGACGTATGTACATAGTCCAACGAAATAACTCCGGAGTTTCTCAGTTTTCTGACAGATTTTATTCGCCGTTTCACATGCCTTGTGGCCTTCATGTTATCCTTTGAACTGTTCACTTTGACTATCACAGTTTGATTGTCACAGTTCATGGAGATAGACGGTATTGGTTTGTCACCCACCGGTAAATCCATAAGGAAATCACGAAGCCACTCGGCCTCTAAGCCGGCTGTATCCAGTTCTGCTTCCATAGTTGACCTCGTTAAGATGGTCTGCTTGCAAGACTTCCAGGAAACAGCGCCACCTCCAAGTAGGAACACATATCCACTTGTGGCGTACATCTCATCAACATCAGATATCCAATTTGCATCACAATATCCCTCAAGTACTTTAGGGTACCCAGAATAGTGAATGCCATAGCTCATTGTACCTTTAAGATAGCGCATTACTCTCTCAAGAGCTCGCCAGTGATCATCTCCCGGTTTCGACACAAACCGGCTCAACTTGCTCACAGCAAATGAGATATCAGGCCTCGTAGCACTAGCAAGGTACATAAGCGAACCAATGATTTGGGAATATCTCAACTGATCCCTTGCTATTCTTTGGTTCTTCCGTAATAGCACGCTAGGATCATAAGGCGTGGGAGCAGATTGACAATCGCTATACCCAAAGCGACTCAAGATCTTCTCCACGTAGTGAGATTGCAAGAGAGTAATCCCACCATTGCCTTCTCTTTGTAGCTTGATGTTAAGAATAACATCTGCTATTCCCAAATCCTTCATCTCAAAATTGTTGGACAGAAAGTCCTTGACCTCCTTAATCACATTAAGATTGGTCCCAAAGATCAGTATGTCATCGACATATAGACACAGGATGACTCCTTCACCCCCACCATACCGATAATATACACATTTGTCGGCTTCGTTCACAACAAAGCCAGCCGATATCAGAGTCCTTTCGAACTTCTCGTGCCATTGCCTAGGAGCTTGTTTGAGGCCATACAGGGATTTCAACAATTTACACACTAAGCTCTTTTGACCTTCTATCACAAACCCATCAGGCTGATCCATATAGATCTCCTCGTCTAACTCTCCATAAAGGAAAGCTGTCTTAACGTCCATCTGATGGACGAGAAGACCATGTGAGGCTGCCAGGGAAAGTAATACTCGAATCGTGGTCAAACGAGCAACAGGTGAGTAGGTGTCGAAATAATCTTCACCCTCTTTTTGTGAATATCCCTTTACCACAAGCCTTGCCTTGTACCTCTCAATCGTACCATCAGGCCTAAGCTTTTTCTTGAACACCCATTTACATCCTATGGGTTTGCACCCGTAAGGACGCTCGACCAACTCCCAAGTACCATTAGACATGATTGAATCCATTTCACTCCTTATTGCTTCCTTCCAAAGGTCAGCATCGGGAGATGAAAGTGCCTCTTCAATGGTTCTGGGAGTGTCATCCACGAGGTATACAATAAAGTCATTTCCAAAAGACTTTGCAGTCCTCTGTCTCTTACCCTTACGGGTGACTAGATTGTTATCCTCCTCAGGAATTTGCACAGGGGGTTCCTCATTTTGTGTTATCGGAATGAAATGCTCATGGGGTAATGTAAACTCATGATTAGATGTGCTAGGTGTATTTTTGAAAGGAAATTCACTCTCAAAGAATGTAGCATCTCTGGACTCCAAAATTGTACCGACCACCATGTCAGGTACTCCAGATTTACTACTAAAAATCTATAGCCCACGCTGTTCATAGCATAACCCAGGAAGATACAATCAACAGTTTTAGGTCCAAGTTTGCGTTTCTTATTGATTGGTACATTCACCATGGCCAAACAACCCCAAGTACGCAAATATGAGAGATTTAATCTTTTCTTATGCCATTCCTCGAATGGTGTAATTTCTTTATCCTTTGTGGGAACTCTATTCAGGACATGACATGCTGTCAAGATCGCCTCACCCCACCATTCCTTAGAAAGGCCCGCTGTCTCTAACATGGCGTTAACCAAATCAGTTAGAGTTCGGTTCTTTCTCTCAGCAATCCCATTGGATTGAGGTGAGTAAGGCGGTGTCCTCTCATGAATAATACCATGTTCCACGCAGAATTCAGAAAAATCATTAGAAAAGTATTCTCCACCACGGTCAGACCTTAAACGTTTAATCTTCCTCTCTAGTTGGTTTTCTACTTCAGCTTTATAGATTTTAAAGTAATGCAAAGCTTCATCTTTGGATTTCAGCAGATACACATAGCAATATCTAGTACAATCATCTATGAGAGTCATGAAGTATCTTTTATCACCTCTAGTCAATTCGCCATTCATCTCGCATAGATCGGAATGAACAAGTTCTAATGCCTCTAAGTTCCTCGCCTCCGCAGCCTTGTGAGGCTTGCGAGGTTGCTTAGATTGCACGCAAGCATGGCACTTAGAACTTTTGACCATGTCAAATTTCGGGATTAAATTCAGTTTTGCTAGCCGCGTCATACAACCAAAATTAATGTGACAAAGTCGTGAATGCCAAACATTCGACTCATTCGAAGTAAGAATATTATTCACAACCTTATTACAACCAATGTCAAGTAAAGAAAAGCGGAACAAGCCTCCGCAATCATAGCCTTTTCCAACAAATGTTCCATACTTAGAAAGTATACATTTATTAGACTCAAGAACTATTTTATAACCATCTCGACACAATTGAGAGCCACTAACAAGATTTCTTTTGATTGAGGGGACATGCTGCACGTGCTTCAATAGTACCGTCTTTCCCGAAGTAAACTTCAGAATGACCGTACCAACACCAAGAACACGAGCATGTGACCCATTTCCCATCAACAAGTCTCCTGTCACTCCGGCCTGATAAGAAGAAAACAAAGAGATATCAGCACACACATGTACATTAGCCCCAGTGTCAATCCACCACTCAGGTGTTTGACAGACAGAAAGGACAATGGTGTTGGATTACCGTACCCAGGAGTCCCTCCAGTCTCGCTAATGACCACGTTTGCAGATTTCTTCTCCTGCTTAACTTTGCGGTCTGGGCACGCACTTGCCCAATGCTCAGTGCTCCCGCAAACAAAGCAGCCACTGTCTTTCTTTTTCTTCTTAAAAGTGGTTGTTTGCTTAGGCTTCTCAGCCCCCTTCTTCTTCTTCTTTGATGAGGTAACCTTTCGCACCATATTGGCACTAGAAGGTTCTCCTACGCTCTTTCCACGTGTGTCTTTTGCTTTCGCCCTTTCCTCAACATCAAGAGTCCCAATGAGTTCAGACACGCTAAACTCCTGTCTCTTATGTTTCAGTTGGGTAGCAAAATCCCTCCAAGTAGGTGGCAACTTAGCGATAATACCGCCAGCCACAAACTTGTCAGGCAACACACATGGAAACGGTTCGAGTTCTTTTGCCAGAGCCTGAATCTCATGAGCTTGTTCAACTACAGAACGGTTCTCAACCATCTTGTAGTCAAAAAGCTGCTCCATGATATACAGTTCACTACCGGCATCAGAAACACCGAACTTAGCGTCCAGAGCATCCCATAATTCTTTCGCAGAGGTGCACGTGATATATGAATCCTTATACTTATCAGCAAGAGCGCTAATCACGGCGCCTCTGAACAGATTATCAGCCATATTGAACCGTTCCTCCTCCTCTGGAGTGAACTGTTCTGGCTTTCCGTTCGCGGCGTGATAGCAGTTCATTGCTGTAAGCCACAGGACCATCTGAGCACGCCATCTCTTATAGGATGACCCATCAAAAGCATTTGATTTCAGTGCAGCAGCAAAACCGCTAACAGAAAATTGCCTAATATCAGGTTTTTGGATTGTTAAGAAATTAGGCATTTTCTACTTAATTTAATCCATAAATTCCTCAATAAGGTGATAAAAACGATGAACAAATTGATCAGAAAGACAAGAACGTACCCAGCGGAAGATCCTGCGCTGGAGGCGCTGGAAGATCCATTCCCAAGAACCATTGTTCTTGAGTTGTTCGATGTAGTCGATCAAAGTTGATGCAGGACGACGTTGAAGCAGTGCAGAACGCCGATCAGGGAGTCGAACGAGCAGTCGCGATGTCGCTCCCCAAAAACCTGATCGCCCGCACACCCGGCAGATGTCTCTTGCGGAACGGGGCTTCGGAGGCCTGCTCTCCCAGATTCTGTGGGACGGAGATGTCTTCTTCGTTGGCAACAGCGAGCAGAAGATCGATGCGTGCGCGAGTGGTGAGCGGAACGAATGATCGAATATTGATCGTTCCCGGGAAGGCTTCTACATATAGGAACGGAACAGACGCGACTCCTTCGCGAAAGGACGCCCGTCTACGAACAGGTGCGACGCATTCACACCGTACGAACAGACGCGACGCCTTCACACCGTACGAACGGGCGCGACCCATTCGAACGTAAAGGCGCCGGTGCATCTGAACGCGCCGTTCCAATATACCAAAAAGTCCAAGACGGACGGACGGACGGACGCGACGCGCCTCGCCTCGCCTCGCCAGCCAGCCAGCCAGCCAAGCCACGCCACGCCTCGGCGGCGGCGGCGGCGCGCGCGCGTGTGGTTCACCACTAGCCTCTCTCAACTTCTCTAGGGGATCAACCGGAAATCCATCTAATAAGTCGAGTCTAATTATGGTAGGAATCCCATGTGGGACTAAACCATTAATGCACTAATTATGGGCCTAGACTAATTGATTATTATTATGGGCTAAAAGCCCATAATCTCAACAGTGCTCGCCGTTGAGCAGCATGCTGATGAACGCCTTCCTCTTGAAGATGATCCGGCCGTACATCGGCGGCGCGCCCCCGTTTGTCTCCTCCATGAGGACGCGGTCGATGCAATCGCCCCATTTGCTGCAGACGTTAACACAGACCACTCATCATTCATGCATGCGTTCGATGAATGAGTTAAGCTTGACTTACTCCCTGAAGTGGTTGAAGATGTCCTCGCCCTCGACGGGCTGCCCCCTGGAGAAGGTGATGAGCATGGAGCGGCGGTCCTCCGGCACCGTGACCGAGCGGAAGGTGAAGGGCTCCCGGAGTTGATCCGGCATGCGGTCGAGGATGCCCGTCTGGTAGCGGGTCATGAGCCGGTTAAGGTTGTCGTCGAAGACGAGGACGCCGACGCTCTCGAGGATGTCCGCGTCGCCGCGCACGACGAGGTCCTGGTGGAAGACGAAGAAGCCCGAGTTGATGAAGCCTTGGGGGTCCAGCTGGGAGAGGAGCGGGGTCTCCAGGTTGAAGCTCTGATCCCCGCGTAGGAAGAGCATGATGGAGTTGGCCTCGGCGACGAGGCGCATGAGGACGTTGTCGTCGAAGGTGTTCATGAGGCGGATTGCCTGCACGTCACTCCGCTCCAGCCACAGCAGCAGCGCCACGGCGTTGCGTGCCTGCTCAGGGTTAACGCCATTGTTGCGGAAGCGGTCGTAGGCTTGGCGGGCTTTGGTGTACGCGTAGAGCACGTCGCGGACTGCCATGGATGATGAAGCTCTCGTCGCTGCTGCTGTGTGTGGTGCTCTAGCTTGCTCGGTGACGATGGAGAGCGCTAGGCGGGCTAGCTGGGCATTTATAGGCCGCGGCGGCTCTCGACTCGATCGGGTCACCTCTGCCTCATGCACCTGAGGAACGCCAGACCCGCCTGGTTTTCGCCTCCTTTCTCACTGCTAAAAATACGAGGGAGCGCCGGAAACAGTAATAAAAAACGGACGCGCCATGTCCGGGGCAGTTTTCAAACTGACGCTCAGATAATCTAAAATATGATGATGCTCTGTAAGTTTAAAAAATACTACATTGGATCGATATCTCTACTTGGGACGTAAAATTTGAGAATATGCTTTAGTTATAGGTAGTCAAGGTGCATCGCCAGAGGTTGAAACTTTTAGAAAAGCAAAAGAAGCGTGAGGATGAAAATTCTAGAAGAACAAAAGTACTATGTTGAGTCTGCATACAGCCTGCATCGCCAGTATGTTTTGTTTTTTATTGAGCGGTAGCGACGGGTTTAGGATTGACGTCGGTGACTCCAGAGCGACGTGGATAGAAACCCGTCGCTGCAGTTGTTCTCAGCGACGCGTGAAAACTCGTCGCTACCGTCCACCCTTTAGTGACGTATTACTAGCGACGGGCCTTTTCCCGTCGCTAGAGGCCCAAAAAGCCCGTCGCTGAAGCCCTGTTCTGTGGCAGTGCAGCTTGACTAGTTTCGACTACTACCACTTGGGCTCAACTTTGACTGAACCGAACATCCAGCCGCATTTTCATTCGGTTTCTCTTTCACTATGTCTATTTTGGCAGTAATTGAATTGTTGCTTCAATTTACCCAAGAACGTTAGGTGTACTAATCCATCGAATAAAATAAACAGCACCTACTTGCATATGCAACGTGTTGAGGTAGTCTTTTATTTCCTGCTATATTTTTGCAAGAACAGCCATATTATACACTAAATACTCAAAATGGTTTCTTGACATGAGCAATTCAAATTTCAAATTGGACGGTCAGATACCTGTCACTGCAACAATCAATTTTTTTATCCGTGGAGTTATAATATTTCTAAATGTCTTCACTTTTTTATTACACAAAATGGAAGAAAAAATGCAAGTCATTTCTCCAAAATATTATTTGTGTATTCATTTACCTCGATAATTCTGTATGTTGACTTTTTTTTCAAAAAATAAAACAAAACATCAAAACAAAAGTCTCGTCAAATTTATTAATCAACTCTTTTTTGTTAAAAGCCAATAATTTGTCAGAGCGTAAGTTGTCCGATATCAAATTTTACATAGGCTAGTTATCTTCAACAATTTTATTCTAGGATTCAATTTAGCAAATAGATTTGCATTTCGTCATAACCGATCCGTTAGCACACGTTTGTTTGGATGCCCACAGCTTTCATAACTCTTAAGTTTGACGCATGTGCTCTTTTTGCCCTAAAAGGAAAGTGAGAACCAGAGGAGTTTACTCAAATAAGGTTGTGTGAGCACACGAGTATCTTGGATCATGTCACTCGTAAAACTAGGTCCTACATGTGGTTGATCTTTGAAATATTTAGGGTGGCTACATGGAAACTAAAATGCTCCAAGTGGGATCATGGTGTTTAGGACGTAGGGTAGTAACAGATACAACTCACGATACATTTACGATTTGTTGAATTTAGATATGATGATAATGGACGGTTTGCAGAATTTAGGTTAGTAACGGAGGTAATTGGCGTGAGGTTTAAGTTCACATAGGGTGGTAACGGAGATTCCCGTGTGGAGTATTGGAGTATCGAGTAAACGGTAGTAACGGAGATGACCCACATGCATTCGTGGAATTTATGTTGGTGACCAAGATGGCCTCCGTGCGGCCATGATTTGTTGAATTTAGGTTCACAATGGACACATTGCTTGAGGTTGCAGTTTGCATAGGGTGGTAACGGAGATTCCCGGAGTAGGATGAGGGTGCGTGAAACTCGGGGCTGTAACGGAGATGACCATGTGCAATTATTATCCATGGAATTTTATCTAGGACGGCAACAGATCGAGATGGGTTACGTGCGGTCATATGTATGATCTAGGTTGGTAACGGAGATGTCAAACAGAGATGCCTATTTAGATTAAGGTTTTGTGAGATTTATGATAGTTACGTGTAGACAACCTAAAAGTGGTTAGGGATCGTGTTAACGAAGATGACCTGTGTGGAGTCAGGGTGTACGTGTAGGATTTTAAGTTGGTTACACGAATATCCTACGTGCCTCTTGGGATTGCTGGTTCTAACGAAGGTCAGTGAACTAGGGATGGCAATGGGTCAAGTTCGGATCGGGTGGAGCAAAAATCCACCCGATCCGAACTAAAGGGTAGATTTTTTTTTTTTTTTTGAGGACAACCTAAAGGGTAGATAAAGTGGAGCAAAAATCACCCGAGAGGAAAAAGTGTTCGGATAGAAAATGAGATCCAGGCCCACACGCATTGGGTTTTCGGTGGGTCTCTGGTGGCCATCAGGTTTGAGATTCCCTGGATCACCAACTATATTTGAGAAAAGAAAATTCACTTTAGCTCTTTTTTTTGTCTTGGCTCGTGTTCAATCAGTCGCTATTCACTTGTGTGTACACAACCGGTCTACAAAAATAATGAGAGCAATGTTCTTCTGGACATGTTGCGAATCTATAAATTTGTGACAAACATTGAGTTGTCTAGGGAAAATCTGAATGGGCTAACCCCGGGCATCCATCAGGTCACCCATGGGTGATACATGAAACCCATGCCTGCTATGATTCTTCACGGTTCGGGGGCGGGTGAGACCCATGGACGAAGCAACAAATCACACCCACAGATAAAACTGTCATCCCTATAGTGAACCACTGCATAGTACGATATACACATTTCACACTGGGACATTAATATCATCAAAGATGTTTTTTAGATCCTCGAAGAGGTGCCAAGTAAGAGAATGAGGCTGTTTGCTTGCCAGCCATAGTTTTCCACGCCACAGTGATCGCTGCCACAAAAGAATGACTTTGTTTGATTGACAGCAAAATGCTGTGGCTGCATGGGCGGAGCCAGTGGGTGGACAGGGTGGGCCTGAGATTCAGCCCAAACTGTGGCTGCATGGGCGGAGCCAGTGGGTGGACAGCGTGGGCCTGAGATTCAGCCCAAACCTAAATTGGAGCACTGAAGCACTGCTACAGTAACATTTTTCTTTTTTCTTTGATTTTATTTTCCTTTTCTGGCCCACCTTGAGAAGCTCAAAAAGGATTCGGCCCACCCTATGGGCTGGGCCTGGCTCCGCCACTGTGTGGCTGCCACACCTTTTGTACTCACAAGCTGTTGTGACGAGTGTGGCGAGGATTTCGCTCGCCATATAGTCTGTGGCCAGGGCCGGTCCTGGGGGAGGGCCAGCGGGGCGGCCGCCCTGGGCCCCCGAATCTCAGGGGCCCCACCCTGTGGCATGTATAAGCTGGCCCAAGGTCTTGATCCAGAAAAAAAATCTCCATAAGACCATGAACGTGCCGTATAGCAGGCTGTAGCGTAGTGTAAAAAATAAGAACACCTCGTCTAGCAGTCTCGAAAGGCTCACTTCCGTAATTTTGTTGCCCGCAGCCTGTTCTTCCGGTCATCCAAGCAAAGTAGGTTATACGCAAATCGACATGTCAATGGCAAAACGCAATACACAGCTTGGCCATCATAAATTTTGAAAGCATATTAGTCAAGTCGTAAATACCGCTTTGATTTGCTATGCCCTAATTAAGTTCTTAATGGCATGAATATGAATACATGATCCATTAATTGAGTTTAATCAATTCATCTTCCGATTTTAACGAGATAATGTCAACTAGAAAGTATTCATCAGACAATGAAAACAGGAAAAAGAGAAAGAGGAGATGAGTTGGTATATATACAAATCACAAAAGCAAGCCATGGACAGTTTCTTTTACAATCAGCGCATTTAAAATTGTTATGAGAATATTTATATATACAATACATTAGATATGAATAAAAATTTCTTGATCGAATGTGTTATCTCTTTTACTAAAAAATAAATAGAAGTAAAATTTTAGTTTTTAGCTAAAGGGGCCCCGGCTCAAGGATTCGCCCTGGGCCACCAAAATCTCAGGACCGGCCCTGTCTGTGGCGTGGCATCCATGACTGTGGCCAGCAAAGGCTGGCAACCAAGCAGCCTCAATGTTTGAGGCTGCATCTGGTAACATTCTGAATGATGCCCGGAATATCACTTCCCTTGCGCGGTGTGGATTGAAAATAGGAAAATGCTGTACGACTGGGCCTTGTGGCTACGCTTCGACTCATTTGATCTGTGGCTGCATATGTGAGCGTGAATGCCTGGACTCGTTGCTGCTGTCCACACAATTGATAAGGTCGGATGTGAGTTGCACGATACGGTCGGATGTACCTTGGGCCGTGCCGTGCTTGGGCCGGACCAAACTTAGCGGGCTTCGTGCCTGCCTGCTTAGCCCGGCCCATTTGGATAGCACAAGACGTAGTCATGGGCTTGTTCAACTGATAGTAGGAAGATTCATGCCATGTTTTATTGGCTGTAACTTAACTATTCAAGCCCAGCTCTTCTCATCCCGCTGATCCACATCTTTGTTTGGATCGGAAGTTGTGTTGCTGATTATCTGGTGCATCGTAATTGCAATGCAAGGCTAACTGGTGGTGTTGAAGGCCTCTGTGTTGGAACTCCCAACGGTACTCACCCAACACAATCTCGAGGACACCCTCTAGTCTTCATTCGATCGATTGATGACTCTATGGAATGCATCTCATGGATCTCTAGCTCGATAGATGTCGCAAGTTACACTGTTGTCTACTCCCTCCGTTTCAAAATATATACAATTCTGGCTATGTTTCTGGGTGTCTAAATTCATAGAATCTTGTATGAATTTGGGTGTCCAGATTTAGAGAATGTTCGATGAACCTGGTGCAAAGCCAAAACTACATATATTTTGAAACGGAAGGAGTAGTTCCAATCATCGAAGCCAGAATTGTGCCTTGCCACCTTGTTCCCTATTCGTGTTGAACGTGCGCGACCGCTACCTGGGCGAGCCGCTCCATCGTATCCACCTGTTTTGGATCCATGTAAAACCCAATCATCGACTACGTACATGAGCAGCATGACCTTTCATTGATTTGAGGTCTGCATGGAGGTGTCGACGCTATAGGGGCCACCACCGCCGCTTGGTTCTTCGCCCTGCATGTTTCAACATATTGATTGTTCGATGTCGATTATTTATTTCCTCCGTCTCTCTACCGTAAATAAAGGAGGTGCCATGAAGGATTTTTGGTTTTCAAATTAAACTCCAGGTTAACGTATTAAGATAGAATATTTTCATCTTTGATGTACACGGAATTTTTTCCTTCCGTACACAGACACAGAGAGATGGGACTCTTGATCGAGCCCTTAACAAATCAATGGCGTTGTAATTTAAACATATCATAATGGAGAACATCGTACGAAGCCTCAGTTGTGCAACTGCTACGAAGAAAATATGCCGCTGGGCGTTCTCATTCCTCCTAATCTCTCTAGTAATCAGTCACACCCAAGCTTGATTATTACGTATGTAATCCGGTCAGACCACAGAGCAGCCTAAATCCAGGTCGAGGACTACCAAAAGGAGCTCGATGATAGCAAAGTCATGGTCCTCCGTCTATGCCGAGCCTGGTGCCAGACTCAAGTTGATCACTCGGACCTCCACCATCGCGCACACGGCCGCGGGCATGTTCGGAGCTCCGCCACCGCACGCACCGGATGTACTTCGGTGGTTTCGTCCCTTGATTCTTGAAGCAACACGTCATATTATGTCGAATGGATCAGGAGAACGGGGAAGGAAGTGGAGGTCGGGTCGAACTCATGAGTTGCTCGTGATTTGTGTTAAACATGACGCACTAGTGTGGGTGGGTTGTTTCGTAAAGTCTTATCATAATCAACGGCTCAGGTTATTTTCTATTTCTTACAATCAACGTGGTAGGGAGGTAATTTGGCAATTTATTTATTTATTTTTATTCCGAACTTCACATATCATTGAGTTTGACACGGTTTGTTTGAATTTGGCCATATATAGGAGTTGTTTTCATGGTGGACACTTCCTTTAATCTTGGCCGTTGAATCTTCATAAAATCCAATGGTTCATATTTTTATTTTTTTTCCTGATTAACGTGGCAATTTCGTAGCCTTGAGAGCGAACGCACACTGTGGCTTCTTTTAACCTTCAAACACTAATAAGATAATAGATAGATATCCCATTGCTGATAGTTTGGCTGGGTACATGATTGGATCCGAAAGGTACAAGAGCCTGATGATAGGAAATAAAAGCAACTTGAAATTAGCGTACATATGTCTGAATTAATACTTAGTAACCTCGCTAGATCTACAGTAGAGAGATCTAGTTTCGATCATGCAAGCGGCTGAGGTTGATGAGATGACGATCAAATGTTGCGTGGACGCGGGAAGTACTTGCGGAGCCAGATCTGGCGGTCACCGATGTTAACATGCACGAGGTGCTCACCGTTGAGCACCAAGCTGACGTACGCCTCCTTCTTGAAGATGATGCGGCCGTACATCGGCGACGCGCCCCCGGTTGTCTTCTCCATGAGGACGCGGACGATGCAGTCGCCCCATTTGCTGCAGACAAACACACAAACACATAGACCACTCATCGTTCACGCACGCGTTCGGTCGATGAAATAAGCTATACGAGCCAGATCGAGAAACGACGTAATTTTGAAATATGGAAACTTGACTTACTCCCTGAAGTGGTTGAAGATGTCCTCGCGCTCGACGTGCTGATCCTTGGAAAAGGTGATGAACATGGAGCGGCAGTCCTCCGGCACCGGGACCGAGCGGAAGGTGTAGGGCGCCGCGAGCTCCGGCGGCATGCGGCCGAGGAGGCCCGTCTGGTAGCGGTCCAAGAGGCGGTAGAGGCGGTCGTCGAAGACGAGGACGCCGACGCCGTCGAGGATGTCCGCGACGCCGCGCACGACGAGGTCCTGGTGGAAGACGAAGAAGCCCGGGTCGATGAAGCCGCGGGGGGCCAGCGAGGAGAGGAGCGGGATCTCCAGGATGAAGCTCTGCTCGCCGCGGAGGTAGAGAATGATGGAGTTGGCCTCCTCGGCGAGGCGCATGAGGACGTTGTCGTCGAAGCTCCTCACGAGGCGGATGGCCTGCACGTCGCCCTGCTCCAGCCACAGCAGCAGCGCCACGGCGTTGCGCGCCTGCTCCGGGTTCACGCCGTTGCGGAGGAAGCGGATGTAGGCTTCGTGGGCGGTGGTGTACGCGAACAGCACATCGCGGACGGTGAATGTTGTTGCATTGCCAGCCATCTCTCGATCGGTGATGAAGCTACGCTAGGTCGTGCTCGTCGCTGCTGCGTGTGTTGCTCTTGCTCGGCGACGGTGGAGAATGGAGATGGATGGGAATTAGCGCGCTGCGGTGTGGGGATTTATAGGCCCCTCCCGGCGGCTCTCGATCGGGTCGCCTGGCTCACGCGCCTCTACCTGATGAGAGGAACAAGCCTGCCTGGTATTTGGTTTCCTTTCTCACTGCTAAACTGCAAGCGGTTAATGACTGCTAAAAATACAAGGAAAAGGAGCGCGGGAAACTGTAACGGGCATTGGTTTCAAACGGACGCGCCTTGTTCTGGCCTTCTGGGCCAGTGTTTCAAACGTACTAGTACATGGACACATTTGGCACCATACGAACCTGCATAGCCTATTCGATCGGTCGTCCAAACGAGAGGATAACTCAGCCTTTCATTCCTTTTTTGTGGCAATGATTACTAGCTGAAATGAGTACTACTACTGCTATTTACATGACCTTACTTTGACTGAACCCCAACATCCTGCCGTATTTCGTTTCGGTTTTTCTTTGGCTATATCTATTTTTAGCAGCGGTTGAATAGTTTCTTCCATTTACCAAACGATCTTAGGTGTAAACTCATCCAAGCCAACAACGTAGCCACTGGCCTTAGAAAAAATAAACTGCTCCGCTACTTTCATAGGCAACGCGTCGAGGTAGTCTTTTATTTCCTGCCATATATTAGCAAGCACTGCCATATTATACGCTACTAGTTAAAATGGCTTTTATATGAGCAATTCAAATTTCAAAGTGGATGGTGAGATTAAGACTTCATTTACATATCATTCTAGCGAGTTTATTGATCATTTGAGCCACTTAGCACCTAACTTTGACCCTATTTCGATGTATGTCGTGACTTGAGGCTCAATTCCAAAAAGCAACAACATGAAGTTTACATTGTAATGCAATTTCGGAGTTCAAGATGGTCCCAAACGAGAAAAGTTTCTCTTAGAGATATATGGATGACCCTATTTGTACTCCGAATCTAGGAGATATGGGCTCCACAAGATTTGCTACAAGCCGCCGGTGCCGACCGGCACCCAACTTGTGCCAGTTGGAATCAGGCCCAATAAGGCCCACGAAAACCCCTGGAAGGTTGGTTTCGATTCTATAAAGAGAAGACTCTATTCTACACGCAAGATGGTTCGGTTTTCGGCACTTTTGGCGGCGAAATTTGGGTTAGATAACAGAGAGCTTCATCCCAAACGAAGATTGCCGTGCAGGGCTGAAAAAAAAAAGCTCGAGGCTCGTGAGCTAGCTCGGCTCGATCTTAATTTTGGCTCGGCTCGGCTCGGCTCAGCTCGATCTTCTTAATAAACCAAGCCGAGAGCCTCCATCGTAGCTCGTTTGTTAACGAGCCAGCTCATGAGCTACTCGCGAACAGTTCGCTTAGCTCGATAGACTCGATTATATAGAAATACCAACTTTAATTCTCTAATAAAATGGTAGGCTTTATGTTGGGTGAAGCTCGATTTATCATCCAAAAAATAGACCAAGTTCAATGTAGATAAAAATCATGTTTAATGTTAGATCATCTCTCTATTTTCATTTATTTTTTATCTTTGTTGACTTAGATTGATATTTTTTTCTGCAATATTGTGTTATAGTATGATTTTGTTGTTGTTGGCACATGCTAATATTAAAAAAATGCTTAAACTATCTAAATTTTTTTCATAAATTTTTTCACATTCTTGGCTCATGAGCCTAACGAGACAGCTCGATCTTTCTAAATGAACCGAGCCGAGCTTTCAGTTTAGCTCGTTAATCTTAATGAGCCGAGCCGAGCCGAGCCAGCTCGTTATCAAAACGAGCTTTAACGAGCCGAGCTTTAATGAACCGAGCTGGCACGTTATCCACCCCTATTGCCGTGTTCCGGCAAAAAGTCGTCGGGTGTCGACATACCAGCACCACCGACTTCAGCGTATGATTTGCCCAAATTGTACCATAAAGTAGGAGAGGTCAATCTAAAGCGTTTTTCATGGCAAAACCTACTCATATCATGGGTTGATTCTCTGTTCTTCCCTCGGTTTTGAGGATCTTACCATGTGCATCATTGTGATGATTAATGAGCAACCTTGGTCTATTGCAATGCTTGCTTGTTGTTTATCTTAGTGGATTGGATGATAGTATTATAATAGTGCTATTGTTAGATGATTACCTCATTAGCCACCGTCGTGACAGGATGCCAGTAGAGTCTTTATTCAGTTAATTTGATCTTTGCATGCAAGTGAACCTAAACGATGAGAAGTACCATGAACCTAAAAGGAGCTCGGGAAACAGTAACAGGCGTTGGTTTCAAACGGACGCCTTGTTCTGGTCCAGTGTTTCAAACGTACTAGTACATGGACACATTCAGCACCATGTAAACCTGCATAGCCTCTTCGATCGATGGGTCGTCCAAACGAGAGGATAACTCAGCCTTTCATTCCTTTTTTGTGGTAATGATTACTAGCTAAAGATATTATTACTACTACTACTACTTGGCCGCAACTTTGACTGAAGTACTGAACCCGAACATCCTTCCGCATTTTCGTTTCGTTTTTTATTTGGCTTTGTCTATTTTTGGCAGCAATTGAATAGTTGCTTGAATTTACCCAATGACCTTAAACAGTTTGGTGTAAACTAATCCAAGCCAAACACATTGCCACTGGCCTTGGAAAAAAAAATAAACAACTCCTCTACTTTCATATGCAACGCGTTGAGTTGTCTTTATTTCCTGCCATCCATATATTAACAAGCACTGCCATATCCTACACTACTACTTAATATGGCTTCGTCGAAATGAAGCAGATTCCAAAGAGATAGTAGAAACAGGAACAGTCATCGTGTCACTACTTAATATGTTCTTCAGTGATCTTGCTATTGTTGACGGTCATTAAACCACAAAATAACAAACAAAATGGAAATCACAAAGATTCTAGGATAGTTCGATTTATCTAATAAATTTTCATGCGTTCTGAAAGATTTATGAATGCAGGAGAAAATACGAGGCAAACGGCCAGAACAGAGACAAAGTTGGGTTGGCCTGCCTCTATTCCTACTGGGCTTCGCCTTCCTCCCGTGGGCTACACAACATGAGCAACATTCAGAAATACAGCCCAATCAGTAACTGGATCACCGGCTTGACCTGTTCTGGAATGGCCAGCCTCGGTGGATGGCCAGCCGGCCGGCCGACCTCCCCCCTAAACCGTTTGACCTGTAGTAGCGACCAATTCACGGCAACCACCTCACCTCTCCTACAAGTACCCCCCCCCCCCCCCCCCCCCCGGGGGGGGGATGGGGGGCTGTAAATAGGAGGGCTCTCCCACCGGTTCAAAGTGCACCTCATTGAAAAATCCATTTACTTGTGTAGTTTAGTTTCTATTTGGTATTTTAGTTTTGGAAGTTAGAGTAGAAGTGAGAACTTCGCTCAGGAGTCAGGAGTTCTCTTCACAAGATTTGGTAAAGTTCTCTTCTATCTTTTCTTTTTAAAAATTATCAAATTAATATAATTCTTTTCTTATTTATTTAATTTAGTTTTTTCGGTTTATATTATGTATTTGAGTAATTATTTCATAAATGTTCCTTTGTTTCTAGGTCCTATAGATTTAATTGGTCTTTTCTTTTGGACTATGTTCCAAGATGGATCAATTATATTTGCTAGACTTGGGTGGTTTGCTATGTTTGCGAGAAGTAAGCTATCTAGGATAATTGTAAGCGAGGTGTTTGGAATTATTCTAGCGCGAGAATTCTCTTGACCCCACAGAATGATTATGGTAGTCGCGAGCAAGGATTACAATCCCGTTCCCACTGTAAGGATCGTGTGACCGAGAGGGGGGGTGAATCGGTGCACTCTAGAATCTATTTCCAAACACTAACACCCAAGCAACTCCTAGCGAGTAGTTCTAGCAACAAGGTAAAGCACACTAAGGAGTATCCTTAACCTATATAGCTAGCGGATATAGATAACACAAGCACACCACACTAGAAACCTAGCACAAGATATATATAAAGCGGAAGACTTAAGCTAGGCAAAGCAACTAGATAAACTAGAGACAAGACAACCAAAGATACTAGGCACACTAAGTAGAGTCCTTAGAGCTACTAGATAGGCTACAACAAGTAAGCACACGAGCAAAGCAAACAAGCAAACCTAGAGAAGCTAGTAGGTACCAAGGTAAACACACAAGTTAGATAGAGCACAACTCAAATACTACAAGCAATCATATATAGTGTGATAAGTAAATGCATGTAGTAAAGGAGAAGGGATAGAGAATGCTCATGATGTTTTCCCGTGGTCTCGGAAGGATGGCGCCTTCCCCTACTCCACGTTGGGTCACTCCCATCGGAGTCTCGACCCCGTCCCTCCGCCCGATAGCGATCCCTCCTAGAGCACACTTCTTCCCTCCGAGTGAACTCGCGGGCACGTCCCACCGGGCTCTCTCCCAGGTACTCTTCCGGAGGTAAGGCTCCGCACTTTATGCGTGCCAAAGGGCGCTCCACTAGTGATGCTTCTTTCGCACGGGAAGCTCCAAGACCGTGTACAAACTTGTGCCGGCTTCCACAATCTCCTTGGACAGCTCAACACCGACGCATAACCGGTCTAGGCCTTGCCATAGACCAAGAGTAACAGCTCTAGATGACTCTCTCAAGCTCACACTAGCCTAGAGATCAAAGGATGCAACTTGTTACTCTCTCAAGCACTAGGATCACTCCAAATCCTTCTCAAGTGCTTCACACTTCTTCCCCTTTGCTTCTTAGCAGCACCTCCCCTCTTTCCTGGGTCCAAGAGCACCTCAAAGAGGCAAATAACCGGCTATATATAGGCCACCAACCTCAAACTAGCCGTTGTCCAAAAGTGCCCAGTCTGCGTGATGACCGTCATATTGACCGTACCGTCCGGTCCTCAACTGACCGTACAGTCCGGTCTTCACCAAACCGGCGTCCAGGGAGTGCTGCTCCTCTTCTCAAAGTAGACCATACCATACGGTCTCTAGGACCGTACCGTCCGGTCTCCACTTCTTCTTCAGCCAACAGAAACTTCTCCTTCTCTGTTGCTTTCTGCCTGTAAGACCGTACCATACGGTCCCTGACCGTACCGTCCGGTCAATGGTCCGGTCTTCATTTTTCAACTTCCAGAAACTTCAGCTTCTCTGTCTGGAAAACTCAATAGAGACCGTACCGTCCGGTCCCTAGGACCGTACTGTCCGGTCGATGCTACGGTCTCTATTTCTCCACTTCCAGAAACTTCAGCCTTTCTGTCTGGATTCCCACTGTAGACCGTATGGTACGGTCTCCTTGACCGTACCGTCCGGTCTCTTCTGTCTTCGCAGCTTCGATCTTCTTCTTGATCCTTGCTTCCAAACTTGATCTTCTTGATTCCTTCAACCCTCTTCTGCCACCCTAGCCCCTGAGAGACTCACCATGCATCCAATGATCTCTATAACTAGTGTGTACTAAGAGAAACACCTCGAACCCTCTTGATAGTCTGGTTTTTCCTATGGACTCAAGCTAACATCTAACCAAGCAACACTCGCTTGGATCTAGCATGTCCTTAGCCTTGATCCATATCTTCTCCGCGACTCCATCAAGTCCGTTCTTGTGTTGATGAAGGAAACCAATCATCCTTGTCATTAAGTTCATGGTGTGTTGGCGTACATCACCAACGGACGGAGCTTTCTTTACATGTGACCTATAGGATCTCACAAAAAGTGTTAGTCACATTCATGGTTCTCATCCAATCACCAAAACATTCATACCTTGGGGTTTCCCTAGCTCCAATAGTCATGAAGCTTACACCCACCGCTAAACCGGTCCGAAAACCGGACAAAATTCAAAATCCAACATT